>CATIWQ010454615.1:0-25234 GCA_949673415.1 Euphorbia schlechtendalii | reverse complement strand
ACCTGAAGAATCGTTAATGGGTTGGTCTCGGTTAGCAACCCAAACAACTGTCTGAACTGGAATCTTTCCATACCAAATTCCGATGTATCGATTGGTTGAAGCACCGGGACTGAAGAAACCAAGCTTGAAAGTTCCATTTTTGGAAACCAAAGTGCTGCCATTGTCGCTGAGAAAATTGGAAAATGCAAGGATATCTGTTGCATATGCTAGTTTAGGCAATAATAAGAGTAGATTAGCACATATAACCAGAATTGAATAGAGTTCCATTAATTGGGGTTTAATGTAGACTCAAATAAATGAAATTTTTTTTTTGAAAAGTATGTAAAACTGAAATAGTTGATTTTAATGGTAGATTTTCAAATGATCAGCTGTGGCCACAATTTGAAAAGGTTACAACCATTCATTTGAAGGTTGAAACGATCAACAAGGACCATGAAAGGGTGCAAATGTTGAATGGCGACATTAATCCTGGCTGATACAACAAGGAAATCTTCAACTGGATACATCAGTGGGGACTTTAGGTAGAGACTAGTATATGCATTAATAAGTCCCACTGTTCTTTCTTATCATTCTAAGCTCCTTTTTCAAACTGAAGTAAAAAAAGGCCACTTGCAATGTGTTTAATATTGATTGCTACATTTAACATTAAGAGGCCGACATTAAGTATGCATTGACTTGACTAATATTATAAGCAGTTTGCATTAATTACTAAAGTACATGCAGCTATTGATTCGAAATCAACTCTCTTCTCCCTTTAGGTTCTATCCGAATTTTGTTCCTATTTAACTTCATCAAATCTATCTTTTCCGCAATATAATTTTACTTAGTTGTATTTTGGTCTCTGAACTTTGATTGTATTCGAGAAAACACGTTTGAGAAAGCAGAAGATGAAACTCAAGATCCAGTCTGTTAATATTAAAGTAAACGAATATAATTTATGTTGATCGTTTTAAGTTAGTCCTATGAATAAGTTTACACTGTCTTGGAACTTAATAGAAGTATAAAAATATCATATCTGTGTGCTTTCGAAGTTTTAGCATGCATGTTATGTACCATTTATAAAATATATAGCTATAATTTGAGTGATCTTGCTAGCATATCCATTCGGAAGTTGTACTTCTCTGCTTTATAGCAGAGGTAGTTCGCTACTAAAACAATCGTTATTTTTCCTCATTCCTGAATCAATGATCCAATTTTCCTGATCTGCAGAATTTTCAAGTCAATTTATTGTAGCATGATCTGTAATTAAGATTTGATTCTGTCTTGATTGTTGAATAGTTTGAACAACTCATTTGAAGATTGAAATTATCAACTCAATAATTTCAAATGCCTTTTTTCCACACTATCATACGCCAAATGTTTTTGTCTACTTTGTCATAAATATTCTATGATTATAAATATCTAAGGGTCAACTATACCGATTGAAAAGAAAAGGTTTGACTTTCAAACATGCAGTTGCCATTCGCAAAGGTGAACATACTCGTACTTATCCATATTCGCCTTTGTTTCTTATGATACTCTTCACTTACATCTAAGTCCTTTGTAGCTTCTTTAGACTCAATTGTTTTTCCCAAGTCCTCAGTTGAAGCATTAGTCCATGCTGGTTGGAAAAATGCAAGGAAAGAAGAAATGATGGCACTTTAGCATAATCAAACTTGGGATTTGGTGAAACTACCTTCAGGTTTGAAAGTTATTGGTTGTACAATTAAGATGAATCTAGATGGTTTAGTCTCTCGGCTAAATTCTGGTTTGGTTGTAAAGGGTTATGCTCAATCTTATGGAGTCGACTACTGTGAGACTTTTTCTCGTGTTGCAAAGCTCTCTTCAGTCTGGTTTTTTATCTCATTAGCTGCCACTTATAATTTGGGATCTCCATCAGCTGGATGTGAAAAATGTTTTCTTACACGGTCAACTATGCGAAGAGGTATACATGGAACAACAACCTAATTTCTTGCATAGGGGGAGTTTGATATAGTTTGCGAGCCAGAAAATCCTTATATAGCCTAAAACAATCTCCCCATGGATGTTTTTCACATCATCTAGCTCAGGCTGCATTTTTCTAGTTGTGTAGGTGGATACATTATGATAACTAGAAGTGATAAACAAGAATTTTAAAGCTAAAAGAGTTCCTTAGGACTTGTTTTCAAATAAAGGACCTAGGATCATTAAAATACTTTGGGGATCGAAGTTCTACGTAGAGAAAATATTGTCTCGATCTACTACACAATGTCGGAATGATTGAAGCAAATACTTGTGATGCACCAATGGTACCAGATGTGAAGTTAAAACCAGAAGAAGGAGATCTAATTGAAAATTCTGAAAGGTATAGAAGGATTGTTGGGAAACCGAATTACCTTACTATTACATGTCCTGACATTGTGTTTCCACTAAGTGTGGTTTTTTTTAATAAGATTAGGGCTAGGAAGAAAGAAGCAAGGGTGACATAAGTCCCTCAGTGAAAGCGCCGCTTATGGCCCATACCCGAAGGCAAGCTATGGAGCTAACACCATGGGGGGACCCGCCCTTCCCCACTACTAAAAACCCCCCTACAATTTATTAAATAGAAAAGAAAAAAAATAAAAAGAGATACAAAACGAATCCAGTAATCGGCCATAACAAAAGACCAACACTAAAAGAAATAAAAGAAACTAAACTAGTTGAATCTATAATTAACTCTATTCATTCTATCATGAACTAGAAAAGGCAAGCAGAAATTCGGAGCATTGTCCTAAGTATCAGAAGATTGCATGATTCTACCGTAGGCCGCAAGAGCATCTGCAATGCGATTCCCTTCTCTATAAATGTGAGAAACAACAAGTCTAAAATTGTTCATCTTGGCTAAACATTCCTTCCATGCTGGCCAAATCAACCAAGGAACCTCCATGTGCCTATTGCGGAGTAGTAAGACAACATACATTGAATCACTCTCAAGCCAAACGTAACGCCATCCCTTATCATGTGCAAAATTAATTGCATAAATTGCCGCCTTTAATTCAGTAATAAATAAGTATGAGACGCCCATAGAGAAAGCAAAACAATGTAGTACCTCGCCATTTTCATTCCTAAAGATAACACCGCAACCCGAGTCTCCCGGTGTTCCCATCGACGAAGCATCCGTGTTAACTTTAATCCAATATTTCGGGGGGTGGGGGGGGCTGTCCAATGAATTGGAATGATCCTGGGGGCTCTGCTGTGATGGGGCTGAATCGAAAGAGATCCCAAAATATTTCTTTCTACCGTCGAGTTCCACATATTACTAAAACCGAGCTTATCCATTTGCCGCAAAATAGCCCACAATGTGTGTAGAGTGTGGTGGATATTCGGCTGGATGCTGTCAAAAATACTTCTATTCTGCGCATGCCAAATCAACCAAATAATGGTTGCGATCCCGGAGTTCCAAAGTGCTTCAATCTGAGTACTAAAATGCTGCAGCCTTGCCGAGTCAACAACATCAATCAAGTTTCCACTTAAATCGATTGATCTTCCAAAAAGAGAGCTCAATGCATTCCAACATTGTCTCTCAAAACAGCAAGAGACAAAAAGGTGATCAATTGTTTCACAATTACAAGAACAAAGTGAACAAATAGAAACCACATTAATACCTTTCTGTTGTAGCACATCATGTGTAGAGATATACCCGGTAATTGCCTTCCATGCCTCCAAAGAATGAGAAGGAGCTACGATTTTGTGCCAAAGTTTTGTAAACCGAAAACATTGTTGCTCCTCCGATTGAAGCCAATGGTAGAAAACCTTTACCGTGAAAGATCCATTAATATCCGACATCCAAATCATCTCATCTCTGCTGTCCAGTCATTGTAAAATGCATTGGGAACGAATAATCTCATACGCCGAATCGACTTCCAAATGCTAGAGTTGTGAATAAAAAAACGCTACTGAGAGTTGTGAAAGAAACGGGAATTCAGCAGCCTTGTTACACTCGAATTGGACTCGATTGGCTCTATGAAAGCTAACCCAACATAGCAATATTCAAATCTTCCATAGATTTCAAACCCAGCCCCCCACAACTAGTCAGTTTCTTGCATTTACTCCATGGGGCTGTTAGCACTTTCCTTTTATCAATAGAACCCGTCCAGATAAAATTCTGCACTGCCTTCTCCAACCGATTTAATAAGTTCTTAGGCTATTTATAAACCATGAAAGAATGAAGCAATTCATGAGCTATTAATCACCGATTGAACCAAAACAATTCTCCCCAATATTGATAACACACTCCCCATCCATCTAGCAAATTTCAGCATTGTTTTGTCAAACGAATCACGAAGTTTAGCTGCTCTTGGTGCACCACGAAAAAGAGGCACACCCAAATAATAAAAAGGAAGCTTGCCAATACGAATTCTAGTAAGCTGGCCAGCCTTGTCGCCCTTGCTGAACTCACTGACTCACCGAAATAGATGCAAGATTTGCACCAATTAACCCGCTACCCTGAGATGTTACCATATCATTTGAAAATTTCCTTTAACTTTCTCATATTTCCAACAGATGCCACTCCATAAAGAAGAACGTCATTCGCATAAAGCATATGTCAAGGAAATAGACAGTCCACGGTGTATTTCATTTGTTTCAATTTACCGAAATGAATCATCTTCGTAATAAATAGACTCAAAAAATCCTCAGGCAGAACAAATAGGATCGGGGACAAGCGGGTCTCCTTGTCTCACCCTGCATGTGCATTTAAAATAACCCCTAGGACCAAACAGTGTTAGAATTGAGATGCGAGAAGACTGAAGAATGCTATCAATCCATCCAACAAATATCTCCGAAAAACCAAAAGAGCGTAGAATCGAACCCAAAAAGTCCCAATCAAGTGTGTCGAAAGCTTTCCGAATATCAATTTTCATAGCAAAATTCCCTCCGAAGCATTTCTTATTCAAAAGATTGACCCCTTCAGATGCAGCAGCAATACATTCATTGATACATCGTCCTTTAATAAAACCAAATTGGTTATCGGAGATAACACAAGAAGTAATCATGCTTAACCTCTCCGCCAAGATTTTTGTAATGATCTTAAACGTGAAGTTGCTCATGACTATCGATCGGAAATCCTCAGCATGGATAGCTCCTTCTTTCTTAGGAATAAGCATCATGAGATTAAAATTTAAACCCGGGAGCATAAAACATGTGTCAAAAAATTGTTGGACCACCTTAACAACGTCGTGACCAACAATATCCCAAGCGAACTTGAAAAAGGAACCTGAGAAACCATCCAGACCAGGTGCACTCTTCTCATCCAAATCCCACACCGTCTTCTTGATTTATTCTGAAGAAGGACGAGCGGTAAGAGCCACATTTTCCTCCAAGGTAACCGAAAGAAGAATGATCGAATTAATCAAATGATTATCCACCTCGACAATGCTATCCTTGCTGAAAATCTGCTCGTAATATGCAATCATATGAGCTGCAATTTTTTCAACATCGCAAGTTAAAGTATAGGCAATCATCAAAGAATGAACTTGTGAGCACGTGATTTTTATTCTCGACTTGCGAGTTCGATGATGAAGTTGTAATTTTTCCCTTGTTAGCTTTTCACATTTTGTAGGGTCCCGAAATCGTCCGGAAATCATCTGCCTTGTTTCTTTGGGCCTCTTTTTTCCCTTTAAACCCCAAACCAAGAAAAAGCCCGCTGCCTTGGTCGATATCGTTAAACGATATCACTGATATCGTTAAACAATAACACTGATATCGTTAAATGATATCGAGGTTACTGTTAACGATCGAGTTGGCAGACAGAAAAAAACATATCTTGCATTATTCAACCAAAAATACCCATCCCTCACCCATAATTCAGACTTTTTCCTATAAAACACCCCGTCAACATGCTGCCAACCCATGTTGACCACTAGGGGGTGAAAGAAATAATGGAGAAGAGACAAAATAAGTAGGTGAACCACATTGACAAGTTGGAGGTTTGGATTGAAGGGAGCTAAGTTTCAGTCAAGGGAGGATTCTTTCCAGAGAAAAACTGAAGCTCTCTGCATAAGGAACCAGCAAAAATAACCAAAGAAAATCCCAAAAACACAAAACACAAACCAAAAGTTCAAAGTTTTAGGTTTTAGAGCATTTCTAAGACTTAAACCCAAAGGAAGAAGGATCTCTAACCCTTCTCTTCTTCATTCCACACACCAAATTCAAAAAGCACTACCTTCCCTCAAAGAGTAGACCTCTAATCTCTGTTTTCGTCAAAAACCGAAAAACCGAACCAAAGAAACAAGGAGGACTTTCCAGGCATTTTCGTGGACCGAAGAAAGTGGATTGGCAGCTACGGGGTAAGCCTCTGAGTTCCTAGAATCGTGCTTCATGTGTTTTTATCATATATATGTTTTTTATGTGTTAAATACGTGAAATTGTAAAGGTTGGCAAAAATAGAAAGAAACTGCATGTATTCTGCATGTTTAATATCATTCAACGATATCTCGATATCATTCAACGATATCATGATATCGTTGAACGATATCGAGATATCGTTCAACGATATCATGATATCGTTGAATGATATCAAGATATCGTTGAACGATGTCATTTTCCGGGCAGAATACAGGTAGAAAGTTTGTAAAATTTTTAGATTTCGATTTATGTTTAGGAGGGTCAATGGTGACTGTTCTGATCTAAGATCTGAACTTTCAGCAACATAAAGCATACATGTGAAAATTTTATAAACCTGAGTTTGATTTACTGGAATGTTATTTTATCGGCTTTAATGTTACTTTTTCTGATTTTTTATATAATTTCACGATTTATGTTTTCTTTGACCTAGATTTATTTTTTATCAATATCATTTTGAAGTGTGTTAGGAAAATTCAGTTTTACAAGTAACACCAATTATCATTTTCAGAGATAGGAATAGGTGGGACTCTTAGATGGCAATTTTTTAGGCACTGCTAAGGTTTAGTCTTTTATCATCTCCGGAACTCCTCTAGTTTTCCGGTTACGCCTCCTTTACCGGCAGTGATCTCTTACTCTCTAGCTGCCTATTCTCCTTCGTTCCTACTATTCTTCTGGTTTCTTTTTCTTCTTGTTTTGTTGCGCAGTTTTCTTGTTGCGCTAGTCGTTTCTTGATCCTCTTGAATCAAGGCTTGGATTTTCGACTATGTCAGGAGGTGGTTCTGCTTAATTGGCCGACTTCAACATAGCTCATCTTTTTGACGGAAAGTCATTCTCAATGGCAACTACCAAGGTTGCCCAGGTTCAAAAACCTTGTTACGCAGAAACTGTCCATGGTAGAGCGGTGCAAGCGCAGCCAATAATGGCTGCGGCCACTATCAGTGATAAGGGAGGCATGAAATCAGTATGTATTACGCAAGGAATTTATGATCAGTGGGTTAAGCTATGTGCCAATTCTTTAATTGGCAGAATTATCTTAGGGGGAAAGGTATCACACCTAAGAAAACTGATGAGCTTAAAGTTCAATTATCCAAGATCTGGAATTTGACTACTCCATGGCAGTTAATCTCGATTGGTTATGGTTTTTTCCACATCATATTAGGTTCTTTGGAGGCAAAAAACATGTTTTGGAGCAAAGGCAATCTCAACCTAAAGCTTGGTCTTTTTAGAATTCAGCCATGGGTTCCCGATTTCAATCCCTATGAGCAAAAGGCAACAAATGCTCAGGTGTGGGTTCGGCTGCAAGCGTTGCCATGGGAGTATTGGGACCCAAGAACACTAGCTTAAATAACTAGTTACTTTGGAGTTTTGTTACGTGTTGACAGGGCAACGAGGGAGAGCAGCTTCTGTCATTATGTGAGAGTTTTAGTGGACGTTGATATGTCAACGTCGCTCCTGGGATCGATCGGTGTAGAGAGAGATGGTGGTGAATTATGGATTGAATTATTGTTCAAAAATCTGCCAGATTTTTGTAAGGTGTGGGGGTCTGTCGGTCATAAATCATACGATTGCAGAAGGAATAAGAAATCGGAGGTTCCCAAAAGGCCGATAGAAAAACAAGCAGACCAGTGCCAAAATATTGAGATTTTACAACGAAGCAAACCTAGGCAGAAAGCCTTGGAAGATAGATTGAAAGGTACAAATGAAGTCCTTGTAACCTCGATCTTTAGGAATATAGAATCAGATTTGCGCAGTCAAGTCAACAGAGAGAGTGAGCAAGCCTCAGACTCGGATAAGGAGCTTTCAGATGAGGGGCCTGTTGAGACTGACTCCCAAGCTGTTACTGTCGGGACCAAGGAGAACGTCAATGTTTCGAATCAAGATGGAATCAACCTGGAGATTAATATCATTGATGGAAAGAACCGCGCAGTTGTTAATTACAACTCAAATCAATATGAAAAGGCTCAAGAACATCATTCTTAGAGTGATATGGCTGAGGAAGAGGAGGATGAAACTCCATGGTTGACTGCAAGAGGAAAGAAAGTTTCTAGGGGAAGTGGTAAAGCGTTGATGCAGCGAAAGAGCACCGTGGGATCTCCATCGCGTACTACGTGACAGTCTTTCGAAAGGTACACTCAATGATTGTTCTTTTTTGAAACTGTAGGGGTATTGGCAACATGGATACCCAATTGCACCTTAAGAATTTGGTTATGGTTCATAAACTACTGTTATTATGTCTTGCTGAGCCGATGGTTAGGTTTAATAGAATTGCTCCTTCGTTTTAGCGTCGTTTGGGTTTTGCTTTGATTGGGGTAAATGATAAGCCTGTTCCAACTATGTGGGTCCTCAAATCTACTCGTTGCGAATGGCAAGATGATGTTATTCTCACTACGGACCAGCTGGTTCAGGTTCGTCTAGGTAGAAATACCTTGATCTTGGATTTTGGATTTGTCTATGGGAGTACGAACTTAAATCAGCGTCGTGATTTGTATCACATAGATGACGCACAGCTGGTTGATGTTGCAGTAGCAGGTCCTTTTTTTACCTGGTCTAATAATAGAATGGGTGAGGAGAGGGTAGAATCGTGGCTGGATAGGGCACTGGTTAATGCTGAATTTTCAGATTTTTGTAGTTCTTACAGCTGCACGGTACTTGCCCGACACTGCTCGGATCACCACCCTTTACTTTTTACGGCTTTGCTGGAAGTGGATAGAGTCTCGCGATTCCACTTTCAGTCCATGTGGATCACACATAGCTCGCTGTGTAATACTATTGAAGAATTTTTGCAAGGTAATTTTCCCTCACTTCCTCCGATTCAGTCTATTTAGCTTAAATTACGGATGCTCTGACCAATTCTTCGTACTTGGAACAAAGAAGTTTTTGGAAATTTGGATGAGAATATTTGGAATAGTGAAAGAGCTCTTTTGGATATTCAAAACCGAATATCATTGAATGATTTGGATGACAATTTAATTATGGAAGAGATGGCAGCCCACTCTTGTCTTGAACTGCATCTTCGTCAGAAAGAAATTTATTTTATAGAAAAAAGCTGAGCTCGTTGGCTTAAAGAGGGAGATAGGAACACAAATTTTTTCCACTGTGCAGCGAATATACATAGGGCTTCTATTAGGATCAAAGTGCTGATTATAAATGATGTTTTAACTACGGAGATCGAGCTGATTTCAGAACATATGGTTGATTATTATAGCCGTATTTTTTCTTCTGACCATTCTGTCCAAGTATATCCGAAGCTGATTCAGTCAGTTATTCCTAATTGTGTAACGCTAGAGGAAAATGAAATCTTAACGGCAAGGTCGAGTAGTGATCTGATCAGGGAGACAGTCTTTAGCATGGATGATACAAGTGCGCCAGGTCCGGATGGTTTCACGGGAATCTTTTTTTAGGAATTTTAGAATATTGTTGGGGTTGACGTTTGTTGAGCTGTCAATCAATTTTTTGACATGGGCCACATGCTACCGGGGCTGAACTCTAGCCTAATGATTTTCATCCCAAAAAAGAAAGGTGCGGTTAAGGCGGAGGACTTTCATCTGATTACAATGTCGAACTTTATTTTCAAGATTATTACAAAGATCATAGCTTGCCGTTTGAATGTGATTGAAGCAAGGATCATTTCGTTTAATCAATTTGGTTTCATTAAAGGTAGAAGTATTCATGAATGCATCGCCATGGCATCGGAGGGGATTAATCTTTTGAATCAAAGAAGTTTCAGTGGTAATTTAGCTTTAAAAATTGACATTCGAAAGGCTTTTGATACTCTTGACTGGAATTTCCTCATTGCGGTACTTCAATCATTCAGCTTTAATAGTGTTTTTATTAGTTGGATTCGAAGCATCCTCAGCTCGGCTAGGCTCTCAATTCTCACGCCGTATGGACAACGTGGTTTTTTCCATTGTACTCGGGGTGTGAGACAGGGAGATCCGCTCTCTCCGTTGCTTTTTTGTTTAGCAGAGGACGTCTTGAGTAGGCTGCTGTCATCGCTGGTGGATTCGGGGAATATCAGTCAGATGCGATATACCTCTAAGGTTTCTTTTACATCTCATATGTTATATGCGGACGACATACTTGTTTTTTGCAAGGCTACAAGGTCAAATATGAATGTTATCCGAGATATATTCGAATTATATGGAATCAACTCGGGACAGCGTGTAAATTGGTGCAAATCTCTTATTTATTTCGGGGACTCGGTTCAGGCTGCTAGGGCTGACATATTGGCTAATTTGTTAGGTATTACTAAAGGTAATATCCCTTTCTCGTATCTGGGGTTCCCTCGTTTTCACGGCTCACCAAAGGTGCTTTATTTGAGACCAATGTTTGACAGAATTTTACAACGTTTTGCAGGTTGGATGGGCAGCGCTCTCTCTCTGGTAGGCCGTATAGTTCTTGTCAAATTAGTTATCAATAACTCTTTGCTTCACTCGTTCATGGTCTACAAATGGCCTCAATCTTTATTGAAAGGTCTTGAACGTCCGGTGAGGAATTTTATTTGGACCGGTAACATTAAAAAAAGGAAGCTAGTCATAGTTCCATGGAAAACCTGTCAGAAGCCGACTGCACTTGGTGGGATTGGATTAAAAAAATTCGAAGATATAAACATCTCGATGTTAGCTAAGCTAGCTTGGGGGCTGATTACTAGTAGAAGTGGTTTCCTTCCTCTTTTGCGCAATCAGTTCTTAAAGAATGATCTTGCAAGCGATTGGATAAATAATTCCAGCATTTAGAATTCAATACGACAGGCGTACGGTATGCTTCGTGAGAATATGATGTGGTTTCTTGGTGAGATATCTGATTTAAACTTCTGGAACTCGAAATGGATAACGTCGTCCCTCTGGGAAATCTTAAATTTACCCATTGCTGATTGTGCTAGGAGAACGGACTTGGTTAAACATTTTTTGTTGGATGGCTCCTGGTCCAATCTTCCTGCAGATCTGCCACCTCTCATTCAGCAGCAAATCAAGGAGGTCAAACTCTTGGGAGACGAGCTAGACATGGCCTTTTGGAAGCCGGCAAGTGATGGTATCTTTTCCGTCAAGCATTTCTATCAGTGGCTTCAAACGGAGCATCATAGCTGTCCTATTTCGAAGAAAATTTAGCATTCAACAATTGCCCCTTCATATTCTATTACATGCTGGAAATTAGTTCGAGGATAAATCCCCACCCACGACACTCTCATTCGAAAGGGCATTAATATTGTCTCTATGTGTTGTCTTTGTAAAAGGCATGTTGAAGATAAAAACCATCTTTTTGCTGCTTGTTCTTTTGCACGGTCCTTGTGGTTAGCTTTCCAGTCGCTATTTGGGAGATCTTTCAGCACTGATTCGGACATCAGGGAAGTAATATTAGTAGCTTTTATTCATAACTTCAGTCCCCAAGTCTAGGTGCTTTGGAATTCCTGAGTAGTCAATGTTATTTGGCTTATTTGGTAAGCAAGAAACAAGTACATCTTTGAAGATGAGTAGCCCAACATTCACCTATCCCTTCAAAGGCTTTGGGAAATTCTTCATAGAACAGATAATATTGGTTTTGGTACAATCTGGAATTCAGAAACGGAAAAGAGAACGTTGGAAAATTTAGGTATCTCGCCTAGGCTTCGTAAGGCGCCCCTAGTGATTGGTGTAAGATGGTTTCAACCATAAGAGGGCTGGTTGAAGGTCAACACGGATGCCTCAACTAAGGGGATTCGGGGTCCTTCGGGATGTGGAGGGGTATTTCGGAATGCTAATGGTATTTTTGTTTATGGTTTTTCTTTCTATAGGACATCAACTTTTACGTTTGTTGCGGAGTTGGAGGTAGCTATTTTTGCAATAAAAATGGCAGCGAATAAAGGCTGGAACCGGCTTTGGATTGAAAGTGACTCGACCTTTGTAGTTCAACTTTTTCGTTCGAAGAATACGAGAGTTCCTTGGCACATACGGGCTGATTGGATGGAATGTCTACAGATGTTGAAAACGATGCAAATTTTAGTTACACATGTGTTTAGAGAAGGAAATATGGTAGCGGATGCCCTGGCCAATCATGGTCGTATTTCCCAAACGAGCTCGGAATGGCTTCAAGCCCTTCATTTCTACTGAGGGTTGCTTTATCATGATTTGAATGGCTTGTGTAATTATTGTTTTAGATAGTTTTGTGTCTTAGCTTCCTTTATATTTTCCTTAGTTCCTGCTTAGTAACAACTTTTTATTTTTATTTTAATAAAGCTTTAGGGGGGTTTTTGGAGTGGGGAAGGGCGGGTCCCCCCTAGTGTTAGTTCCATGGCCTGCCTTCGGGTGTGGGCTGTAAGCGGCGCTTTCATTGAGGGACTAATGTCACCCTCGCTTCTTTCTTCCTGTCCCTAATCTTATTAAAAAAAAAGTGTGTTAGGAAACCCTGACGAAGGGAACCGCAGCTCCCGGATAACCGGCCCGATAAATATTCGCATGTGGCATGTTCACCAAAATTGGTTAAATAAACTTATGTGTATAAAATGAACTTTTTTTACGAAAAAGAAATTTCAAACTCTCCGGTGTTTTAAATTAGACCATACGGGTCTCATAAAACTCAAAACGAACATACTTGCAATTATTTGTGTTGTGCCGTATTTGTGCTAACCTTTGTGGATGCAGGTAGTCTAGGATAGATGTATGTTAGGATTAATTTTCCTTCAGGTATTGCTTTTAATGTTAAAATCAAATGTAATATTTATTAGATATCGATGTATTCTAGGCGATTGTATCCCTTAGATTCCGATGTATTTTAGGCGATTTGTAAAACCCCCAGCCCAATGATGTAATTAATACCCCGTAGAATAGGTGCATTTAATTTCCTACGTGTTTACTTTTCGCAATTTACTTACCATTTTATACATGCGCGATAAACATAAACTGAAAATATCTAGTTTAGTTCGAATATTATAAACGTGGTTTCTATCATAGTGTAATTTAACTCAAATGACGACGAAATAGATAACTCATCCCGGACCTGAATCTCTGAACTAAATTTCCCGGAAGAGCTGATCCAGGTGGCAACTCCGAGTACCATAGGCTAGAGATTCCAATCTCGAGTCTATTAAACTTGAAAATCACACTTTTCAAAGCAAAACACTCTTTTCCAAAGCGCTTTCCCAAAAGCCCAAAATCATTTGTTTTCGAAAACCCCACACCCCATCTCATGGGGCTAGAGCCTCGCGGCATCCGCGCGGGACCTCCGAAACGTCGTCCGCTCACAGAACCCCTCCTCTAGACTTTTTTTAGTTTGCCACTCTATGAAAGAAATTCGTGTTTCTATCACCTTCTTTAAACCATCGTATACAACTCCTTTCTTTCAAATAAATCTCCTTACGACGCAAGTGGAGATCTAAACATGTGTGAGCATCTGTTTCCGCGGTGATTAGATCAGCAGTCGGGCCATTAATTGCAACCAGCCCCTGCACACATCCTAACTCAGCTTCAGCTCTCCGAATATTATCATCAAGGTTACCAAAAATTTCCTTATTCCATCGGTGAAGAATTGGACACAAAGATTTATGTTTTGTCAATAACAACTGATTAGGGGGCAACGAAGGAAAGATCGAATTCCTATGATCCTCAATCACCTTTCTAAAACCCTCATGAGTTAACCACATAGTCTGAAAACGAAATCTAGAAATGTTCGTAGCATTCGATCGGCACTCAAATAAAATTGGATGATGATCGAAAAAATGTCTAGCGAGGATTGAACAATGAAAAATAAGATATGTAGCAGCAAAATTAGAACTAACCAATGCTCTGTCCAGTTTGCAATCAACCCCTGCCGTTCCTTCTCTAGCATTAAACCAAGTATAAACCGGACCCGAAGTGTTCACATCCATAAGCTCAGCTGTGTCTATGCACCACTAAGTGTGGTTAGTCAGTTCATATCTTCTCCAAGAACATCTCTTTAGGATGCTTTGACTCATATTTTGAGATATTTGAACAAAGCACCTAGACAAGAAGACTTGTACCGAAACCAAGGTCATCATATGATAGAGGGATTTACAGATGCAGATTATGCTGGTGATATAACAGATAGACGGTCCATGGCTGGTTATTGTGTATTTGTTGGAGGCAATCTCGTATCGTAGAAGACTAAGAAGCAGACAATGGTATCAAGTTCAAGTGTAGAATCTGAATATAGAGTTATGACACAAACAACTTGTGTGCTTGTGTGGCTACGACACTTGAAGAAATTGGGTTTTCCCAAACAAAGCCAATGACTTTATGGTGTGACGATAAGGCAGTTATTTACATTTCAAACAACCCTGTATATGACGAACGAACTAAGCATGTTGAGGTTAACTGTCAATTTACCTGAGAGAACTACAAGATGATACGATATCAACTCAACATGTCTGGACTAGAAATCAACTAGCCCATGTATTCACTAAGGCATTACCGGGTAATAGGATCAATTACATTTGTACCAAGCTAAGCATGATCAATATCAGAGCCGTTCTTACGAATTTTGAGGCCCTAAGCTTGAATATGAGAATAAAGATGTGATTAAGAAGTTATTGCTACTATATTTAGGCATAAATTTTATAAATGAAGTTTATATTAATGAAGAAAAACTATATAATTGAGGTTAAATGAATTCAATTTTTTTTCAACAAAATATTGTAGGTTAAAAAATATTATTGTTATGATTATACCTAATTAGTTAGTTAATTTATAATGTATAGTAATATTTTCTTGATAAAAAATTAAGATATTAAACTATGAAGGACAACAATACAAAGGCCTTTAATTTTGTGAGGCCCCAGGGGCCTAATTCGCTTCCACTGTAAGGCCGGTCCTGATGAATATTTATGCTCAAGGTTGAGGGGGAGTGTTACTGAATGTACAACTAGATTGTAACGTTAGGCTGATATTGTGGAGGGTCTTTAGCAATTAGATGAAATTAGATTTATAGATTAACGTGCATAAATACTGTACTTCTCAATACAAAGTATGTATCAAATTCTTTTGAAGCTTAAAATGCTGAACATCGAAGTATTGAACTAGACGTAGAAAGCATGTAACACATGATATTTTATCGGGGTTCAAGTAATGAGCAGGAATATTCATTGCTCGAATTTGATTCAATCTTTCTAGATGAAGTTCTTGATTCAATCCTGAAAAAACCAGGTTCTTTAGGCTGTGGCAATACTGTCTCACCGCTTAACATAAAAACCACAGATTCCATGCTTGGCCTTTCTTCTGGATTCCTCTGAACACATAATAGACTGATATGCACGCATCGCATCACTTGTGATATATTGCATGACTCTTTCAATTCTGAGTCTACTACTTCCAGATAGTTTCCTTCTTCCCATAATATCCACGTCTAAAAGAAAAGCCTCGTGTTAATCTATACTTCAACATTATGTGAGAAAGGAAAGAAGCATGTATATGATACTTACGTAGCCAACAAGGTTTTGTCTATAGTTTGGTTGATAGAACCCTCTACTTCTCTTTCCACTTATAATCTCCATCATTAACACACCAAAGCTAAATACATCCGATTTTATTGAGAACAACCCTTCTGCTGCGTATTCTGGGGCCATGTAACCACTGCATTATAATTGCAGTACATAGAAGATTGATGGTGTATGATCACTTAAAGACTGATAAAATCTTTTTATATATATAAGACTTACTAGGTTCCAACCACTCTGTTTGTGCTTCCTTCAGTCTGGTCTCCTCCAACGGTTTTGGCCAGTCCAAAATCTGAAATTTTGGGGTTCATCTGATTATCAAGTAACACGTTACTTGCTTTGAGGTCTCTATGTATTATCCGTAGTCTTGAATCTTGATGAAGATAGAGAAGTCCCTTTGCAATACCACATATAATTTTGTAGCGCTTTGACCAATCAAGTTGCTTGCTTCTTGCTTGGTCTGTCAGCATTGCATTTTAGTATTAAACATATATATATATATAAGATACTCCGATCAAGTTTTTCCTTAAATGTTATGTTATGCAATAAATTTGTATGTAGCTCAATTGTCTTTCTGCATGTATCTGTGATTACATTAATTAGAGTTTCAGCATTTATAAGTGTCTACATATATGTAAGTGCATGTGTCTTTGTTCATTGTTGTTGTTTCCATGTGTTTTGCTCCTACTTGGGTGTCCATGTCACTTTCTCTTTTTATGAGGCCACTTAAAGATATAAGAAATGAGTACCAAAAATGAAGAAGTTCAGACTTTTGTTTGGCATGAATTCATAAATGAGCAATTTCTCATCTCCTTGAAGGCAACAACCCAGAAGTTTTACGAGATTCCGGTGTTGAAGTTTGGCAATAAGGATGACTTCATTTTTAAACTCATGCAACCCCTGCCCTGAACTCTTTGATAGTCTCTTCACAGCTATCACTTGTCCATCTGCTCGTTTACCCTGAAATTATTTGCAATTTTAATACAATAAGACGGAACGATCATGCAATAATGGCGTAAAATAACCTAGGAATTCACCTTATATACAGAACCAAAACCACCTTCACCAAGCTTATTGTCCATTGAAAAGTTATTGGTTGCTTTCACAATTTCACTTAGGTCAATTAATGGTAGTTCCATGTCATCCTGCTCTTGTTCCTCTGAAATCAGTCATTGTAATATTTCTTAGAAAAATAACGGACATAATTCCAGACACTATATATTATTATAACGATTTCATCGAATGGTTGTTCATAGTTCTCACTGGGCTGAAAAGCAGTGACTTGTCGATATTTTAATAATCTATCAATAGATGGATTGAGAGAGGAGCCTAAAAAGTTTATTAATTACATCTCTCAGAAAAATTGTACTCCTCTTTTTAAATAATTGTCATTTTAAGGTTGTTTCCCAATACCAATATCACATTAATTAGGATGATAAAAATACTTTTTACCCTTACGACTTTTATTCATTTGAAAGTTAATTGAATATTTTATTTTTTTTTCATTTTCAATGTGCATTAAATAAGAATAAAATTGATAAAATGTACATTGAAATTCTAAATCGACAATTGTTTAACAAAATTTCAAAGAACGTAGAAAGACAATTATTAAAAAAAGGAGAGTATTAGTTGAACTTACTCGTTACTTTGAAATTTTATTATCCTCCATAACACTTGATCATACACACAGATGCAATATTTATATAAGTGTTTTATGAATAACTTCCAGCCTTAAACTTATTATTCCACTGAAAAAATGGGAGAGGCTGGAAACAATTCAAAGCAAGTAGCCATTATGGGAACTGAATGCAGTCAATGTAAAACAAAATTAAATATTTCTAAAAAAGTTAATTAATTCGAGAACCACACCTCTTGACTTCACCTTTCTTCTGAAGATACAAAAGCCAATGATGAGCAATAGCATTACAAGAGCTATGGGAATGAGAGTTGCAAGTATGATGGTTACAGCCCTTCTGCTTCCATTATGCGCTAAGTCAAAAAATATATTCGTTAAAGTTTTGGCAATTTTACAACATTTGAAAAATTTGCACTGAATCTTAAATGGTTCTTGAGGCTAAAAGACATACCTAAGTCCAATGCAGACATCCGAATGTAGAGGTCCTGCCCAAATTTTGAGTAGCCCATATCCATTAGATCCCCAAACCAAAGAACACAGCCACTGCCTTTTCCATTTAAATCTGAGTTTGCAAATGCCATACATGAACAATTTTGTAGACATTTAGACCTGCATTCCTCAAGATTCATGCTGCTATTTACCCAAGCATTTTCACTATCTGGCACCTTCAAGTCCTTGTATTTAAAAAATCCATCTCCATTTGAGCAATTCAACCTATTATTCCGTACACATCCCAAGAACAATTTTTGCTGGTTAGCAGGACGGAAACCTTTTAAACATTGACAAATTGGTGTTTCATCAACCACACAATGTCCATTTGTGCCACAATAGCTGTACATATCACAGATATCGTTTGGTATACTCCAGAATGTAACCCATCTTTTACCAGTTTCATCCCAATAATGAAACTGAATGCTAGATTGTGACTGATTCAAAGTTTCCCTTATTACCATAGATTCGTATAACGGGTAATAAGAGACGGAGACCTCGTCTTCGTTGGATACAAAATATAACTGATATTTATTGCTTGGATGGTGACTAGCAAAACCGCTGGATGAAATTCCATTCCAAGGACCACCCCTCCAGATTTTTCTGTCACCTTTCCACAGAACTGGTTCAGGATACATGTATTGTTCATATATATGTGTTAGGTCTCCTGTAGATGGATCATCCCAGTTTTTCCAAGATGAAATATGCCAACTGAGACCACTTTTCTTGTCCCATCCCAATTTCATGCCTGGAAGGAATGTATCACATGGGTAATGGAAGCTTTGCCACAAGTAAGCTTCAGAATTTGCGTCTCTTATGACCAAATTTCCCGAATCCAAGAGCTGTACTAACGGATTCTGTGCTTGGATTGTTGAGTTGGATGACCAAAAAACATGAGCACTTCTGTTTTTACTGAGAAGAACTAGATTGTTGGCTCCATCTAGCGTCAACAAACCTGAAGAATCTTTGATGGGTTGGTTTCCGTTAGCAACCCAAACAACTGTCTGAACTGGAATCTTTCCATACCAAATTCCGATGTATCGATCGGGTGAAGCCCCAGGACTGAAGAAACCAAGCTTGAAAGTTCCATTTCTGGAAACCAAAGTGCTACCATTATCACTGAGAAAATCGGAAGACAAAAGGATATCTGTTGCATATGATAGTTTAGGCAACAGTAAGAGTAGATTAGCAAATATGACAGAAAAGGAATAAAGTTCCATTAATTCAGAACTAAGCCAAAAAAGGTAGTCCAAGGTAGTGAATGTATTTTTGCTTTATTTTTGCTTTAAAAGGTAGTAAAACCATGGTCCACCATCTTACTTACCGTAAGCGCTGGGTATATAGCAGTAATTGACAGGCGCATCAATAATTGGAACCATTCATTTGTAGATTGAAATGGTCAGCGATTGACCATGAAAGGGGTGCAAACGTTGAATGGTGACTTTTATTTTGAAATGGGCAAGGAAATCCGCAAACGTTGAAATGAGACTTAGTATTGCAGATATACGTACAAATGCCCTTTTTCCTATAAATTTTCCTCATTATCAATTGCCAAGATCATTTTTCGTATTGAAGTAAAAAACGAGTCCACTTGCAATGCATATAATATGGACAGTTACATGTAACACTTAGAAGCAAACATATGTATTGACTGATAGGCGTGTATTTCAATTTAGGAATGTTTCCAAGTTTGTATCGAAATTCTTATGGGACTGTTTTAAAAATGTGCTGAAAATTAAAATTTGAATCATCTCAAGTTTTGGTCCCTAATTTTTTTTGAATGAATTAAGATTCAAGTTTACATTCATACACTTCTGCTGTACATGCTCTTATCCCTTTAGTTATTATTGAATTTTTGAATTTCTTATCATAATTTGTCATTATCTTTTAAACTGTTTACTTTTTTGACATGCCATTTTGGTTTTTTTTGTTCATATCATTTTTATCTTTGAAACGTCATCCATTGTGATATATTTTTTCAAAATTTTTTTTTCAACTATTCGAAATATGGTAAAAATGTGGTGGGAACATGGTAGGATACTAGTAATAAACATTATTATATTAGATAACTAGTACAAAAATAATAAACAAACAATTATAATCTTAAAAGCAAATAAAAATGCATTAGAAAGTGATTACTGTACATGTAACATAAATATCTACAAAGTATTGAATTAAAATAGCAAGTATCTGGTAGGAATGTGGTAGGTAACGCAAATATATGTCAAAGTTTATCTCCATAAAATATGAGTACATATTAAGAAGGATTTTCACTAATTTCACATACATATGAGCATCCTATCAGATACCTACCATATACTTACAAGATAACTTCAAAAATATATTTTGTTCAATATTTGGTAGGATCGTGGTAGGTACCTTATATTTTGTTGGAAATTTATTCAATCTAGCAATAACTGGTAGGAATGTGATAGGAACCTGATAGGAACCATATATTATTGTTATCATGCAAAAACAGAATTCAAAAGCTATAAAAAAAACAAAATTGCGAATTTAGAAAACTATCAACTTCCTACCAAATAGCTACTAAGTAGCTACCGGATACTCAAAAATACGATAATGTAAAATATTTTCAATTGTTATCTCCCCGCCAATCAGACAATTTATGAAACACCTTATGTGCAAGCTAGAGACCTTGCATTCTATTGAATTAAATTAGAAATTCAAACCTCCTATTACAATAAATATTTAAGAGATTCAAAATAAAGAGGAAGAAGACAACAATGTTACAAATCTACAAAGATTCAAAATGAAAATTGAATTAAATACAAAAAACAGATAAAAACCTAATCACAATTTCAAACTAAAAATCGAAAATACCTTATGGTAAGAAGAACAGAGTTGTAGGGATGAGAAAAATCAAATTAAACGAAGAAGATGCAACTGGAAAAACTTCAAATCAACGAAAATGAAGAAGAGAAAAGAAGAGAAGAGAAGGGGAATTAATGTAGAGAAGAGAAAACTGATTTAGAGAAAATAGCGATAGTAAGGGCTGAAATCGTTTATGTAGAACGTATAGAGGAAAATATAAACTTACGAAATGTTATATAATGTAAAAACTTAGTTAGAGGGTAAAAATGTAAATACTTTATCTATACAGGACATTCATAACAATTTCCCAATTCCTTTTATATTAGTAATTTCATGATTAAGGACACATATATTATAAATAGAATACAACTCACTACACTATCTAGTATTTGAGATTTTCCCAAAACCTAAGCAATTTCTCATGGTATCAGAGCCTTGTAAGGTAAAACTATCATCGTCGACCTGAGCACCTCCACCAAAACTGATCAGAATTTTCTACTCCTTCGTTCTTTCTTCTTTTTCTTTTGAAATCAGGTTCTCTTCAGCCTCTACTCAATCCTCAATCATGTCCTCTTCAAGACTTGATAAACCGAGCCAACATGTTTAATTCAAAGGCTATTTCTACTCCAGCCACGTCTGTTACCTGATGATCTCGATATTGGGGAATACAATAATGTGATACATTTCCGCAGTATCTTACTATTACCCGTCCAGATGTAGCATTCTTTGTCAATAAGGTGGCTCAATCTATTAATTCACCAACTATATATAGTTGGCAAGCACTAAAGCGTATCTTACGATACCTATAGGGTACTATCAGCCATGGTTTGCGCTACTGTAGATAATCAGGTATTCATTTGAGTGGTATTTCAGACTTTGATTGGGGCGGTGATGCCATAGATCGTTGGTCAACAATAGATTATGGCATTTTTCATTAAGATGAACATAATCTCATAGACATCTAACAAGCAACGACCAATGTCAAGATCTTCCACGAAAGTCGAGTATAGGGATGTTGCTGATACTACTTTCAAATTGTCCTGGATTGAATTACTTTTGCGTGAGATTAGGTTTCCAGTCGCTCGATCACCAATTTTGTGGTGTAATAACTTAAGTACTGCTTATTTGATCGCTAATCAGATTTTTCACTCACGAACAAAGCATTTTGAGTTAGATTTTCATTTTGTTCGAGAACGAGTAGCTTTAAAGGTACTTGTGGTTCACCATATTTTAACCAAAGACCAAGTTGCTGACATTCTTACAAAGCATTATCAAGACATCATTTTTCAGATTCTTAGAGAAAAGCTGGTAGTGGTTTCCAACCCCAGCCAACTTGTGGGGGTGATAGATGTGTATTTTAGTTTAGAAATGTTTCCTAATTTATATAGAATTCTTATTGTATTTGTAATTTTCTAATTAAAGATACATGTATTAATTATAAATAGAATACAACTCACTATAGTATTTAGTATGTGAGATTTTCCCAAAACCTAAGCATTCTCTCATTGACTTCCACAAAAAAAATCTCAGTAACCTGTAAACGCGAGAATTTAGCGTAGATTCTAAACTTTGACTATTTCTGTTTGTTGAATAAAAACCATATTAATTTTGTTTGATAACAGGCGATGGCTCTACTAGGCTTTTTGCCAAAACCCTAACTTCTCTTTGATTTCTTCTTCTTCACTGATCACTATTCTCATGACCAACAGTGTGTGATCCTCCTCTACAGATACGATTCACTTTATTATCACCCATCTTTTTGATAAAATTAGAACATGCAAATCACAATAATAAAACCTAACTTCAAGAAGTAATCCTATGTTGATATCTTGAAAGACAATTCAGAAGATCCAGACTCTTATAAATCAAATGCAACTATCTCTAAAAAGGGAGGGCTTCATTTTCTGTGTAACCCGCAAAAAATTATATGATATTGGAATTCAGATGTGTACTCACTGTTTGATTAGGAAGCTTGTATTGAGGAAAGGGAAAACTCTTAAAAAGCTAGATGATTTGAATAACAAACAGGCCTCTATGTGGGGGATAAAATCTACTAGCATCTACACTCAATTGGTAGAGGATACTATCACGTGATGATGGGTGATTCAGATTCAAATAATAAGGCTTGGAGTAGAGGGACTCTCAATCTTAGTCTTGGCATTTTTAGGTTGCAGCTATGGGAGCCGAACTTTGACCCAAACACGTAAAAATCAAAGAATGCACAAGTTTGGGTAAGCATGCAGGGGTTGCAGTGGGAGTATTGGGATCTAAGAATTCTAGCGAAAATAACCAGTTACCTTGGTGTTCTTCTTAGAGTGCGCGTGGGATGGAGATTTTGGTCATTATGCTAGTGTTTTAGTGGACATCGATCTATCAAACCCTTTTACCACCTATAATAGGGGTTGAACGGATGAGACATGAGATGTGGATTGATTTCGTCATTGTGAATGTGCCTACCTTTTGCAAGCTTGCGGATCGATTGGTCATCAGATGTATGATTGCAACTGGAATAAAAAAGCCTAAGGTTGCTCTAATCAAACCCGTCATGGAGAGGAACGATTAACATCGGTACTATCTTGAGTTTTTTACTGGCCGAGGTAGCAAAATTTGGAGGAGAGAAAGAGGGTTGTTACTGAGGTCCCTGCTGAAAAGGTTTTGGGAACATTGTAGACAACTTACGTCCAAAAGTATCTATTCCTCCTATAAGGAAGTTATTCCTCCTAGTGAATCTCCGGACGACAATAAAGAATGTGAGACCGACAAAAATTGAAGTAAATTCAAATTTGGAGTGTTGGGAATTTCATGATGGACGTGATATTGTTTTGCATACTTCTTTAGTTCAAAAGTGAGTTGAAATTTTTGAAGGTATCAACTTCGAGGTGAATTTAGTTGAAAGGAAATCCGTTTCACCAAAGACCATCTTAAATAGGGGACATCATGAACCTGAGCTGATAAAGGGAAGAGATTCTTGGGCTTATTTATTTGAATAAGAAAATAATATGTCATGGAAAAACATTAATTATAAAAGGAATGGATGTGGAGGTTCTCAATCACTTACTACGTGACATTAATCTTGTAAATAATCCTAATAATATTGTTCTTTGTGTGAATTGCAGGTGTATTGGTGATTATAATACCTAGTCGTATATCAGTATGTTACTTTCTTAGTTTAAGCCTACTTTTTTGTGTATTATTGAACCTATGATTTTGGTTTCTTTGATTAGTTCTTTTTTGAGAAAATTTGGGTATAATTTGGTTAGTGTAACTGAAAGGCCTACGCCTATAATGTGGGTACTCAAATCGAGTCATTGTGACGTTGTAGTTTCTATCACGCTTTGTATTGATATTGCTGTCTAGTTGCTGCAAATGGGAGTCACATTGAATTTCTATTTTGTTTATGGTAGTGTCAACATTAGTGTTCGTGCTTTTAAGTTTAATTTGATTCGCAATGTCATATGTCGAGTTTTGAGAAGAATTGGATTTGGGTGGGGGATTTCAACATTATTTTAGGATCTCACGAAAAGAGAGGAAACCACCTAATGCGCATTAGTATAGGGAGTGTGTGAGCGGACGACACGGAGCGGTGGGCCTAGAGCGCACGGAATGAGAGGCGTGGTCCACCGAGGTGTTTGAAAAGAAAAGCACCGGGTCAGGGACCTAGGAAAAAAGGTTAAAAGAGATAGCGAAAACAATTTTTAGATCGGTTCGAACTCGAATCCGCCTTCTTTTAGTGTGGAGTCGCCACCTGGATTAGCTCTTTCCAGGAATTAGAGTCCTGTGAGGCTTAACGTCCAGGGGACGGCCCACCAAGATACAGAGATTCGGGTCCGGGATAAATTACTTATTTCTTAAGTGATCACATTATATTAAATCTACAAAAAACCGTATTTTCTTGGTTGTGCATATTCGCGCTTAGGTTGTTTTTAGAGTTTACATGCATGATTCACGTATAGAAAAAGCAGTAAATCCATCCACAAAACAGTAAGTAACTGTGGAAAGTAAATGCGGAAAATAAAATTACAAGGCTTTCAAAAATCGGGGGATGCAACCGCCCGCTACCCTATTAATTACGTTTTCCGTAAAAAAATATGCACTACCCGAAGGAAAGTAAATCCTAGGCATACATATAACCTGCATCCACAAAGGTTAGCATGAAATATGGCACATATGTTCGATTTGATTTTAGCGAGGCTCATGTGACCTAATTAAAACATCAAAAATTTTAAAGTTATTAATAAAAATAGTTCATTTTTATTTACACGTATGTTGGTCAATTTTATTAATGAAAATGACCGTATGGTAAAAGGTGAGGTCTGTTATTTGGAAATAATTTTAATTCCCTTCGTTGGGGTATTCTAATACATATTTAGAATAAAATAATAAAAGAAAGAAATAAAGATGAAGAAGAGAATTACAACATTATTTACATAATAAAAGAAATAAAAATATTCCTAGGTTCACATGTAGAACAACATCGGAAACACGAGATAAAGCAACTCTAGGAACTCAGA
>CATIWQ010454611.1:0-10749 GCA_949673415.1 Euphorbia schlechtendalii | reverse complement strand
CTTACAACATTACTTTGTTTTCTGCTTATACTTTCTATTTTGAAGTTTATGATATGTCTATGTGTCATAACGAGTAATTCGTTTTGCATCATTTATATTAATCAAGTTATATGCTTTCGAGTTAACTTTAAGAGTGATTTCAGGGTTAACAAGATTGTGTAGTCACTGGATCTGTGATTATAACGCTGTTTAGTGAGCCAACATTTTTGGAATGGTAACTTGCTAAATATGGCTATGTGAGAGTGACCCCGTACTAAGCATAGTATTATAGTTATCCAGGTTCTTATAAATGTCATTATTCGTTAACCCTAGACTTAGAAAAGTCATCTCATGTGTTGCTCTATTGTGAATTATTGAATATTAGGGCATCTAGAACCTTATTTGTTGAAGTTATCTAGTGTACGAAATATTCTTGATGATTTTACATGTTTTTCTATGCCAAACTTGTTCTTAGGGAGTATCTACATATTTTACATCTTCTCTAGTCTGTTCATACATCTATCTATTCGTTTGTCTATCATCCAAACCCTCCAATCAAAATTACCTATTTTCATTTACTCCATAACTCTAGTTGGTCTTTAGAAACGAATTCTGTCCCTGGGGGATCGATATCTTTTAAAACTACATTGAAACTGTATACTTGCAGTGGTCACCATTTTTTTATTTTGATAAGCAGTATTGACAACACCTGTTCGTATTTTGAACTTTTACCTTATCGTTAGAGAAGTGGGGAACAAGGATTTTGGCTTCATTACAGAATATAAGCCCTCAATATTAGTAGACAAAACCTTGCGATCAAGTTTTTGGCGCTGTTACCGGGGAAGGAAAGTGAGTTCTCAAAGATCAAATATTTGGAGAAGATGGTATATTTTCCTAATATATCTGTTTATTTCTTTCTTAAACTGTATAAGTTGTAAAATCCTAAACCTTGATGTGAAGAATATGAAATAATCATCTTGGAGGTGATACAACATATTATTACTTCTAAATTATGAATACATAGAAGAAATTCTTCTATTTTTCCTATTCGCATTCGCGACCCCCCATTCGAGCTTATGAATCCCCATGAAAAATTTTTGTTTCTCAAATTCTATAAGTTACGTTCGTGACATATAATCACGACCGTGACTTGTGCAATAACTGCAGTAGTTTTGCAGTTACTCGATTGTTACTCCACTAACCCCTATAAGATTAATTTGGGAGTGCTCATAAATTCTCACCTCTGCAATCTGATTCTCTGCCTTTCAAAGATCAAATCTATTCCAAATCCAAAACTACTTCATTTCTTTCAATAGTTTCTTTCATTCACAATGGTTATCGTAAACAAATCCAACCTAGTTCTCGCCAACAAATCTCCAAGAATGGTACGAGGCTCCATTCCCGATCCATTCTAGAGAAGAAGGAGATCATTTTGAAGTCATTAACGAGGCTGAATATAAGAGTTCCTATACCATCCACAGGAATAGCTTTATTAACCTCGGTGTATAGAACAGAGTTATGTATTATCTGAGAATGCTAAACTTTGTCATTTGCTCAAATATGACTTTGGGAAATAGTGTGAACAACTGTATGGAAATGTTGGTCACTTTGGTATGGAAGAATGAAAGGAAGAACTACTTAGTCTATCATCATCAAGGGAAAGAGTATACGTTGACACAGAAAGCACTAGAAAAGTATATGGGTTTTTCGAAGGATTGCTATTATAAGATGCTTCTTGGATGAGATCCCTTACCGACATGGAATTGCCTGACTAGTCAAATCGAGTATAATAAGAATCTGCCTATAGTTGGTGGATTTGTGACCCTTGTTTGCTCACGTTACACTTTTACTTAAGTGGAGCGTTGTTTGGTAAATCATCACTCGACCTTGTCATTCCCGAAGAATTGTTTATGTTGGAAGTAATTTGGGATGGCATACCTATTGATATTTCTGGGATTATGATGGAGACGCTCATATCTGCCATGCAGAACCCTGGAATGACAATGTACGGATGTCGAACTATGGAGAACCTATTTGGCCAGATTGGAAGAATGCCCTATGCCATTGAAGTCTTTACTGATGAAGATGAGATTCCTGAATGGATTACAGATGTTTTCTTTGAATATGGATTTCTGGTCAGGTGCATTGGGGTTGATAGAATCACCTTTGATTGGAATTAATGGGATGATGGAATGGAAGCTGATAGACGACGAGAATAGGAAATCACGAGGGCGGAAGAACAAAGGACAACCAACCTTTGTGGAAGGTTGAATGAACTTATGGAGGCGCAGATCTTGATTCATAGAAAAACTGATGATATTCATACTCTTATGTTTGATGTTGAGCGAGATCTCAAGGAATCCTAATATAAGATAGATTTAATGATAGAGTCGCTTACCCCCATCTAAATATCCGTTTCTATTTAGATTTAGGATTTTGTACAGTTTGCTTTTGTTTTTGATGTTTCTTTGTTTGTTTGTTTGTTCGTGTAATTATTTGTTTGTTAATGTTGGGTATGAATATAATTATCATTTTATATTTAACATATTTGTTTTTCTAAGACTCAGTATAAAAAAATTGAAAAGATAGAAGAATTGTAGAAAGTCGAGACTGTGACTATAGATCGCGCTCGTGACGTGATGTAGTAAAACTTTCTATTTCTGTTGTGAGGAAAGTCATGAATGTGACATGCCTTCATGATCGTGACACGGGAAAAATATTACCATTACATATCACGATTCAACACGTGACAGATGTTCGAAACTGCCAATAACGGCTAGTTTGAAGGATAAACGGCTGTATTGACTATTTTGGCCAATTAAAGACCTTTTAGAACTCTATAAATATGTCTAAGTTGAACCCTTAGCCACACAACTTATACAAAGCTTACAAAAGTTCTGAAATTTTCATCTCAATTTTTCTTAAATACAAACTTTCTTTCAACCCTTACTTCAAAAACCAATATGCCTCGTGTCAAGGTAGTCGCAAATAGAAGGGAAGTCCCGAACAACAAGAATATGGTTGTCCTTTTCCAATTCGATCACGTGAAGAAGGGAAGAGATTCCAAGTTTTGAATAAGTTGGAAATCAATAGTATGATCTTTCTTGATATGGTATTCTTAGAAACCTTAGGCCTCCATGAATAAATGGAGATGTATCTTGCTGATTTGGGTTTAAGCAGATTTGTGGAGATAAGATTTCCACAAAATCATGATTGGATTTTTGAATGTTTAGTGGCATTCGATTTTGAGGATAAGAAGAAGAGGGAGATTTAATTTCGTAACTAAGGAAGACATTACACTATCACAAGAGAGATGATGGGTACTTGGTTTGGGTTCAAAATTGAGAATTCATCGAGCATGATGGATTCTTTTCAAGCGAATCAAGTTTGGGTAGATTTAACAGGTAAGAGAGTTTTTGATCCAAAAAAATTCTCCCAATAAACTTATTAAGGATGAGTGCATTCTTCTACTACACAAATATCTTTCCACTTCGGTATTTTGTCGAGTAGAGAATACCAAAGTCCAAAAGAAAGATTTGTTTGTTCTTTCTTGTGCTTTGATGAAGCAAAAAGTGGAATTTGTGGACATTATTTGGGATATGATGAAGAAAAATTCTACGAGCATGAGAAACAAGATTGAAGAGGCTGAAATTATTACTATAATCATCTTAGGTGCAAGAAACGAACTACCCTATGTCCAAATATCAGGTGAGTATTTTTTTTATATGGATGGGAATTACTTGAAGAACATCAGACTTCTTCAAGAGAACGATGGTGTATATTCCTTGTACTCCTATTCCAATCTCACCAAGAAGCTAATCTCAACTCATGAAGATTCTTCCATTGGCCATTAGATCTGATTGCTAGACGTTACACTGGCAAGGCACCGATGATCGAAGAAGAAGATGAAGAAGAAGAAGATAAAGCTCTGGAAGATTGGAAGGCGAGTATGTAACAAAAATTGGACAATTGCTAAGTGGAACTTGGGGTAATGAAAAAGGACATGAAGATTCTAAAGAAGATTAATAAATTGATGCTTCAAAAATTACTATCCTTCTTTAGAAAACAAAATTGTCAATTTACTCCTAGTCCCCCGGATTCTCCTTCTCAATAGAATGGGTTTACTCTTTTCTTTACTTTTCTTTTTCAGATTTTTTAGACTAGTTGTTTGTTTTTAAATTTTCATTTTTTTAATAAAGTCTTCCACAATGAGGACATCGTGTTCTCTAGTGTGTGGGGGGGGATTGTAAAATCCCAAAAATCCAAAAAAATTGAAGAATTTGAAAATTTTTCTTGATTTTTGTGTTATTTATACATTATCCATACCTATATTATACTAACATATATTCTAAGGTTATTGTGAGTGTTAGGTATTACAAGTTCATTGTTAGTGTATATTTTGAACAAATTGTTTCGAGTATGACTGCACGTTGAGAGTGTGAGTGTTTCATAGCACAACATTTAACATTTGGCAAGGATGAGTTGTGAGTAACATTCGAAAGCAATATTCCAAGTAAGTTTTGTTATATATTTCAATGCAACATGAATTAGTATAAGTTATATAGTTTTAGTTTAATGTTACGGATAAGTTTTGAGAGGAGTAATATCTAGTAGTGTTCTTACTATGAGTTTTATATGCTATTCTGGAATACGTCCTATAAGTATTGAGTGTGTCTAAGTTTAGGGAAACTATAACCATAATACTTTGAAAGTGATCAATAAAGGATGAGGGTATTAAGAGAGCAAAATCAGAAGAAAGAGAGGATAACCAATGAGTTATGCAAAAGGTGAGGAATGGTACGGAGTAGAAACTGTAATCATTCAATGAGTTAAAAAACAAAAATAGCATAGCATGAAAAATGGGTGCAAAGTACAAATCTGTACTTAAAAAACATATGCTTAAAAGAAAAAAAATGAGAGAAAGTGGTATGGAGCATAAAATGCAACCACTAAAAAAAGGGGAGAGTGGTATGGAGCATAAAATGCAACCACTAAGAGTATTTTTAGCATCCTAGGTTACCTAAAAATGCCTTGAGATCAAACTTTCCAAAGTGTGCTCCCTTTGTCCTTAATACCTTATACTATACTTGAGAGAAGGTAATATTCAAGTTAGCATATAACAGTTATATGAAGATGCAAGTCGGTTGACCCTCCATTAAGAGAAAAGGTATGTAACTGGACTATATAAATTGCAAATTACTAATTTATGGGAAATTTTGAACTTTTACTTGAATTTTATGCAACATGGGAATGTGGTACACACTATGATAGTCTTTCGCCAAATGAGGTACGAACTTGAATACTAATTTATACACTTCTGTTGTTTTTACCTTGAGGACAAGGCAAAAGTTAAGTGTGGGGATGTGATAAGTGTATAATTACACTTATTATCATGAAATTATTACTCATAAAATGATATGGTTTTGTTTCATTTTATACCTCATATAAAAGATTTCACGTGGTATGTAGTTGTTTGTGATGCAAATGTAGAAACTAGGTAAATCTTGGAAGTAAAATGAACAAAAGTGGAATTCTATGGAAAAAGAGTGAAAAAGGTGCAAAAAGATGCGTGGAACACAAGGATTTAGCTTAGGATCGAAGTTGTCAAAGATCGAAAAAGTTACAAAGAAGAATCATGAAGAAATAGCATTTCACGATCGTGACACCTATTCACGGTCGTGACTTGTCACTCTTCATATACAGAAAACTGCCAACCAATGTTCACGATTGCGACAAGTGATTCGCGATCGTGACTTATGACGGTTAATGGTTATCTCTTATCAACTACCAACCGCCAGATAACAACGATCAACCACCATCAACTACCAACTGAAAAGACACCCTTTAGAAGTCAACCAATCATGAAAAGGTGCCTTTCCATTGTGGATGAGGATGAATCTTTGCATCCAATCAAAATGAAGCAATGCAACTCTTCGCCAATGGACACGACTCTTCATTTGGATAGACGCAACCCTTTGTACTCTATAAATAGGGTTCAAGATCCACCAATTTCGTGGCATGGTGTTATGGAATGAATAGAAGGCATTGAATGATAGTATGCGTGTATAGATAGAGAGTGAAAATATCTAGATTTCGCTACGTTTTAAGTCTTAGCGAGAAAAATGTATAAGTGATTCGATTGTTATATGAGCATAATTGCAAAGCACTTATCAATAAAATTTTTTGTTCTTCAACATTCTTTTATTCGATATTCACAAAGAATAGCATCCTAGCGGAGTTCTGTACGCGTCGAGATAGAATTAAAGTAGGTGCAGGAATTGCGAGAATTGATGACTCCCATTAAAGAATGGATACGGTTTGAACAACTTTAGCTTTCACTTACATACCTTACAACTTTACTTTGTTTTCTTCTTATACTTTCTATTTCGAAGTTTATGATATGTCTATGTGTCATAATGAGTAATTCGTTTTGCTTCATTTATATTAATCAAGTTATATGCTTTCGAGTTAACTTTAAGAGTGATTTCAAGGTTAACAAGATTATGTATAGTCACTGGATCTGTGATTATAACGTTGTTTAGTGAGCCAACATTTTTGGAATGGTAACTTGCTAAATATGGCTATGTGAGAGCGACCCATACTAAGCATAGTATTATAGTTATCCAGGTTCTTATAAGTATCATTATTCGTTTACCCTAGACTTATAAAAGACATCTCATGTGTTGCTCTGCGGTGAATTATTGAATATTAAGGCGTCTATAACCTTATTTGTTGAAGTTATCTAGTGTATGAAATATTCTAGATGATTTTGCATGTTTTTCTCCGCTAAACTTGTTCTTAGGGAAAATCTATATATTTTACATCTTCTCTAGTCTGTTCATACATCTATCTATTCATCTATCTATCATCCAAACCCTCCAATCAAAATTACCTATTTTCGTTTACTCCACAACTCTAGTTGGTCTTTAGAATTGAATTCCTTCCCTTTGGGATCAATATCTTTTAAAACTACATTGAAACTGTATTCTTGTTGTGGTCACCATTTGTCTATTTTTATAAGCGGTATTGACAACACATATTCATATTTTGAACTTTTACCTTATAGGTAGAGAAGTGGGGAACAAGGTTTTTGGCTTCATTACAGAATATAAGCCCTCAGAATTAGTAGAGTCAAAACCTTGAGATTAGTAAGTTGCAAGGAGATACCTCAATAGTGGAGTTGGTTATATACATTTATGATAACTCTAAGTAGTTAAGGGTGGTGGGTATCGGGTATAGTGAGAAATCCTTTAGAGAAATGGTATTTAGAGGATTACCCAATAAATATGATTCTTTCAAGGAGATGTTTAAGGATTATTCTCCTAACTGTACTTTAACTGAACTCATGGACTTGCTCAAGATATTTGAGATTGATTTTAGAAATAAACTTTAGGAACAAGTGAATCTTGAGGACCTTAAGTTTAAGAAATTTAAAGTTTTAGAAGTGAAGAGAAAAAGCAGTTGGAGCTGAAAAGGGAAAATGTATCTCTTGGAACAAGCTAATCGGATAATGATGAGAGTTGTGGCTCGAACTTCTAAAGGTATGTTCAGACTGGAGGGTTTCTCTATAGTTTCTTATGAGTCTACATGGGTATTGGATACTGGTTGTATTACTCATATATGTACTTTTGTGTAGGGGTTGCAGAATAGTATGAGGATTGTAAAGAGGGAAATGGACATAAGAGTTGGAGCATGGGTTGTTATAATAGTTGTAGGGACATATAGCCTTCCTTTGCTTGATGGCCTTGTTTTAGTTTTGAACAATTTCTATTACATTCATGCGGTTACTAAGAATATTATTTCTAAGGATTTGAGATTTTATTTTCTAATAATAATTGTCAAATTCAGCATGATAATATTCTTTATGATTGTGGAGTGTGTTTGAATGGCGTTTTTGTTCTAGATACTAACATTGAAATTCTAAATATGAATATTACTAAGAAATCAAAGTTAGATAATGAGAGATCTTCATACTTATGGCATTGTCATCTAGGCCATATAAATGAGACTCGCTTAACTAAGTTACATAAATGTGGTGACTTGGGCCTAATGGAGTTGGAATCCTATGGGGTGTGTGAACCTTTTTTAAAAGGGAAGATGACAAAGAAACCTTTTAAAGGAAAGGGTCAGTGTGCAACAAGTACTTTGGAAATAGTACATTCCGATGTATGTGGTCCAATGAGTGGTAAGACACATGAATGTTTTGTCTACTTCATAACCTATATTGATGATTGCTCACAGTATGGTTATTTTTACTTTATAAGGCATAAGTCTGAAAGTTCTAAGAAATTCTAAGAGTTCAGAACCGAAGTGGAGAAACAACTTGAGAAAAGTATCAAGACCCATTTATCTAATTGAGGTGGTGAATACTTAACCCAAGAGTTTCAAGATTATCTAAAGGATAATTGTATTTTATCCCAATGGAAATCTCCTTATACACCCCAACACAATAGAGTCTCAAAAAGGAGAAATGAATTGATATGGTTTGGTCTTTGATGATCCAAGAAAAACTTAGCAAATCCTTTTGGGGTTATGCACTTGAGAGCATAGTTTATATTTTAAACAGAGTGCCCTTGAAATCAGTTGATAAAAACCATACAAAATATGGTATGGTTAGAAACCAGCTCTTTCTCACCTGAGCGTTTGGGGATGTCTTGCTTATGTAAAGATGACAATTTTAGATAAGCTAGGTTCTATGTCTGACAAGTGTTTATTTGTAGGTTACCCTAAGGAGACTAAGGTTTATACCTTTTACAATTTCAAGGAACATAAGGTACTTATTTATAGGAATGCTCAGTTCTTCGAGAAGGAACACGTACTTGCGAAAGCTAGTGGGAGCAATCTTGAGTTAGGTGCTCAAGAAGATAAAAAACAATCAACTGATTGATCCTACACCAGTTAGTCAAAAAGTGTAAGTATGGAACAACCTATTATAACACCGGCATTTTATAGGTTGGGTCGGGCTCCAATCATTCTTGAAAGATACGGCTATCCCATTACTTATGATAACCACATCTTTTTTATGGATGATGACTAGCCTAAGACTTACAAGGAGGTAATTTAAGGCTTAGAGTCTGAGAAATGGTTTACAACCATGAAGTTAGAGATGGACTCCATGTATGAAAATCAAGTCTAGAATTTGATTGATTCTTTAAGTGGGATTAAGCCCATAGGTTGCAAGTGGGGTTTCAAGAAGAAAACTCACATCAATGGTAATGCAATTTCCTATAAAGCAAGGCTAGTTGCAAAGGGTTATAATCAAACAGAAGGTATCACCTATGATGAAACCTTATCACCAGTAGCCATGCTAAAGTTTATCAGGATACTCCTTGCCATTGCTACTCATTATGATTATGAGATCTGGAAGATGGATGTGAAAATCACGTTCCTTAACGGGAACCTTGATTGGGATGTATACATGATACAACTTAAGGGTTTTACTTCTAAAGATGGCTTGAATGTGTGTAAATTTCAAAGGTCCATTTATGAACTCAATCAAGCATCAAGGAGTTGGAATATTAGGTTTGATGAGATAATCCAAGAAATTAGTTATGTGCTAAATGCTAATGAGCCTTGTGTATTTAAGAAGGTTAGTGGGAGTGTGGTTGTTTCCTTGTATTATATTTTGATGACATATTGTTAATAAGAAATGATGTTCCTTTTCTTCAAATAGTTAAATCATGGTTGTCAAAGTTCTAAATGAAAGACCATGGAGAAGCAGCTTTTATTCTTGGTATTAAGATCTACTGTGATAGATCCAAGAGGCTGCTAGGTCTTTCTCAAAGTACATAAATAGACAAGGTTTTGGCTAGATTTAACCTTGAGTGATCAAGAAAGGGTAGCCTTCCCATGTCTCACGGGATTAACCTTTCTAAATTTGAGTGTCCGAGAACACAAGAGGAGAGACTATGCATGAATGGAATACCCTATGCTTTGACAATAAGATCCATCATGTATGTTATGGTATGGACTTGGCCAGACGTCTCACATGCCTTGAGCGTCATGAGCAGATTTCAATCTGACGTGGTGAGAAGCACTGGATGACCATTAAAACTATCCTCAAGTACTTACGAAGGAATAAGGATATGCTTTTAGTTTATGGAGAAAGTGATCTCTTTGTGAAGGGATACACTAACTCGAGTTTTCAGTTTGACATGGATGATTACAAGTCCCAGTCAAGTTATGTGTTTATGTTAAATGGAGGGGCAGTTGTGTGGAAAAGTTTCAAACAAGATACAACTGCTGATTCAACCACTGAATTTGAGTATATAGCTGCTTTTAGAGCAGCTAAGCAAGCTGTCTAGCTTATGGGATTTATTGGTGATAGCATGGTGTCCAACATTGTAAATCTAATAGTGGTATATTGTGATAACAATGGGGCTATTTCTTAGGAAATAGAACCATGATCTTGTCAAAGAAACAAACACGTACACAGAAAGTACCATCTCATTCAAGAGATAGTTGTTAAAAGGATTTAATCTTAGAATACATCCCTACAAATATGAATCTAGTAGGGTGGGCTAATAAAGTCATTAACTCAAGTTAAGCATGACCATCATGTTAACGAGTATGGCATGAAGCACATGGGCAGTTGGCTCTAGTGAAAGTTGGAGATTTTTTAGATAGGATGTATGCCCTAGAGGTAATTAGGTTGATATGTCTTTATTAGTCACTAATGTACAAAGAGTGTAGGATTATTGTTCATCAATAATAAGACATTTACTTATATATCGATGATTGTTTCTAATTATATCTTGATGGTATTATATA
>CATIWQ010454599.1:0-25455 GCA_949673415.1 Euphorbia schlechtendalii | reverse complement strand
GTCGCTTTTAAATATTTTCTTTATCATTAACGTAATTCAAAATAAGATTCATGATACATATTTTTCCAAACTTTTACATACATACATACATACATTTATATATATATATATATATATATATATATATATATATATATATATGTGTGTGTGTATTTATAAACCAAATAGATAAATAAGTATTGGCTTGAAAGAGATTTAGCCCAAAAGACTTTATGATATTTAAGTTTTTTAACTTAATTAAATCTTGATAGATAGCTTGTTTGATCCATTTTTTATTCAGGTAAGAATGAAATTTTGTTTACCTAATTTTCCCCAAGAGCCGGTTGAAGATACATGTAAATACAAATGGTTTCATTAGTATTAAATGAACTCAAGCTCAAGCATGTCCTTGTCAAACATATGAATAAAATTATAATTTGAAGAGACAATGGTCGGTTGAAAATGTACATTAAAATTGAAATTAAACTAACTGGCTAGGTTGGATTGTCACTTTCAATTTCTTTAAAATTGTTTCTATATGCCGGCGACCGACCAATTCCACCGCCGATTACTATATTTGTTATAAAACAAACTGTGGGAGTCTTGTCACATTTAGAAAAATATCTAAAATCACCATTTCTAATTTTTTTGTGTAATTGACCGTCATAAAGTTCTATTTCAAAATATGCTATTAGTTGAACAAAGTCCCTTTGATATTTGACTTAACTTGATTTGCTGCGAAATTAGTTTTGGATTCTATCAGTAAATGAAACAACTTTGAGCAAATGAAAACCTTAGTTCAAAAGTTCACGAGCAAGTTTCCTTTTTTAGGCTCATGAGCAAGCTTAAACATATCGGGTTACATTAATTTTTACTTTTAAAGTTGATAATTATTCTCAGTTATAATCACGTGTTTTTATTGTGGTCACACAGGGTGGAAGCAAAGAGAGTGGGGTACAACTTTAGCCCCATTCTAATTGCCGGAGATATGATCTGTAAGCAGTTACTTTTTTGAGTTAACCAGACCCTCTATTATAAAAACTTTGAAAATATTAAGATACAGTATGAAATGAAAAAATAAAGAATAAAAGTAATTACGTAGAAGTTAAACAAGTCTAAACATTTTCTATATCCCAAACTCTATTTTGCAGGATTCGTAGTGTTTTTACTTCGATTAACTTCCGCATTTATCATTTCTCATTTCAGATTCTCATAAAATAATATTATTTTATCATTGCTATATTAATTTCTTCACATCACATCAATTCTCAATAACCAAAAAAATATCAAACAAATTAAAAAAAATCAAGACTAAAAAATATATTAATATAATAATCATTTTCCATTTTGGGATATACCATATAAGACTGGTTGGGCTTAAACAATTCCCATATTATTGGAGTATTTTTCAAAATGGGGAGCCATTGATTTGGGGATAGATTAAAATAATGTTTTTAGTTTTTTTAAGTTTAATAATAAAATATTATTATTTTAAAATGAATTTGATTTGAGAATTGAAAAAATGAGGAAGATGGTTGAGTGATTCAGGTTTGGAAAATGAAAAATGGATTAAAAAATTCTAAAAATAAATTAAATAGAAAAATGAATATTTTAATTTGAAGTGTATTTTTTAATTTTTTTTGTGAATTGTCACCTGTTAATAATATATTTCTTAATTTGTTCTTCCTAGGGAGATTTTTATTTGAAGTGAGTATAATTTTAAGTCTTTTTATTTGTGTCCACTTACACTTTTATATTCTTTTTTTCTTCAACTATTTTCATTCATTAGTCCAAAAACGTACTATGCTATTGATTTTCAAATGCCATACAATTTTTTGTAAAATTTAAAAATTATAATACTTAATAACTTGAAATTTTTTTACAATATTTTCATGACATTTTTACAGACTAATTTTATATATTAACCGAAATATTTAACCGTAAATTGAAAGTTGCCGACCGAAAAATCACAATTCAGTTAAATTCGAGGCTCAGCCACGAATCACACGTACTGTTTTCCTTAGAAATATATAATCTCATTGTATCAATTTAAAAATTTAAAGTAAGGATGCCTACATGAGATGAGGGCTTTAAGAAATTGGATCGATTAGAAAAGTCCAAAGTCATATATTGTCAATGATTTTCTGTAGAACACGAATAACTTAGTTAAATAATTTTGTTTTATAAAGTCCCCAACAAATTTTACTTTAACGTACATAATTTAAGTCATATTGCAATATGAAATAATTATTGGACATAAATTTGTGAACAATCAGGATATTAAGTTAATAATGGGCAGCCTCTGATCCTGAAAATCTTTCACCTGTACCTACTATAGTTAATACTACTTCATCTACTAGTCATGATACTTTTGCTCAACCTATGTCAGGATTAAACCTTCCCAATTTTACTTCACCTCTGTCCATACCACCATCATGTAGATCCTCTGTTACTTCTCGTATTGAAAATCTGATAGAATTCTCAACTATTCCAGAAGATGCTCAAGTTTTTACTACTTCTTTGCCAATCCTTAATCCTTACAGAGTTTACAGACGGAGCCAAACTCTTACATCTTCTATTAGAAATCTCATTTCTACTAGAAGACCAGTAGCAAAGGAATATGTTCAAACTTCTAGAATGGATCAATGCCATCTTCAAGCAACTCCTTAGGAGCAATATGTCACTATCCATATTGACCAGTCCCTTATTACTTAATGGAGAAGACAATGCTACACTCATCTTTATCTTGGAGCAGTAAGAATTATACTCACTCTTCATGGTCGACACGGACTTGATGCTTACTCTAGAGTCAGTCTTTTGGACTCTAGATTCCTAAAGTATGAAAAAGTAGTTATTGGAATAGTTGTAAAAACACTCCATGCAAGAAGTGTTGTTCTCACTTTCTTCCCAAATTACAACTTTTCCCTCCAAGATCCCCACTTACCAACTGCTTTAAAGATCCAAGTTCAAATTACATGAGCTGAACAAATCCCAAAAACAATCTCTGCCACTTTACACCATCAAGTTGTATACAGATTACAAAATCATGCTATGGATTTAACTTCTCATGGTCATACTACCAATGAAGCATTGTTCGTAATAGCTCACAATGATGATGATCCAACTATTGTCCAGATCCCACGATAGATTCCAAGGGATGAGCTTGCTCGGTTGATCCCTCTTGAATGGCTCACTAATTATGAACAACTGCATCAATCAGCTCAACCAATTGAAACTCAAGAAGTTCAGTGATTCCACCGGCGGTCTGATGGTTTAATCAGAACCACTTTCCAGCCACCAAGGAGGTCTTTTCATCAAGTGATGACACTCTCTCCTGTTTCAAGGCCAAGAGAAAAGAAGATCCCGATTCACAATTTATATCCTGATGGTTCACATTCTTATGTTGATAAGATTGATGGACACTTCATTTGGGATGTTCCAAGTAGCGAAATGTGTGATTCCAATTGTACTTGTCATTGTGATACAGATGATGATTCTGATGAAGAAGAAGATAATTCTATAAGATCCAGTTCTCGGTGCAGACCACATGAAAAGTCATCCAGAAAAAGCCAGATAAGCCTGATCATCCATGGGTAGGCATTCATGATTGGGTTTTAGCAAAAGAAAGGAAAGAAGTAGAAAACTTCTTTAAATCTTATTCTAAACCTCTGCCTATCTATAACAAAGCCCTTCAACAAACTCATACTGATCCACCACCAACCTGTTCTGTTGAAACTCCAATTCAAACCACACCTTTGGTTTCACCCTGTATGATGTTTAACTCACAAGATCTGACTGAGTTCCCTCCTCTTTCAAAAACCACGAATCCTCAAAACAGAGTTGTCTCCACTCCTTATGTTATCCCACAAGTTGTCACTCTTAGTGGACAATTTGAAGAACCTAAACCTGCTGAAGCAGTTTTGAACTAGCATATTGATAATGCTAAAATGCAAAATTAGTACTTGCATCAAATTGACAAAAAGCTGGATCACTTGACAACCGCTCAGTCTTCCACATCAAAAGAGATTAATACTCTTCATTCCTTCATCAGGGAATCTCACAGAAAAAATTCTAAAGAAATTGCTAAATTGGATTGCTCACTACGATCTCTTATTGACAAAAAGAGATTTGTAGCAGAGTTTAAACAGAAAGAAGCAGAGGTCCGTCATCTCAAGATTGAACTCTCAAAGATGGAAAATGATCTTTCCAAGATAAGAACTCAACCATCTCCAAGCCTAGATGAAACACCAAACATTTTTTCATATTATCCATCCACTTACCATAGCCCATTTCCATAACCTACACAGAGCTTTCAACCTTTCAAGCCTATTTATGAAACCTTTGCTAACCTTAACCTCTCCAAACCACCCATTACACAAAAAACCCTACCTTCTACCACCGCTCCTATTACTACACAAGACCATTCCAAGAATCCTGAAAAATAACCTATGCAATTTTCCCTTGACCAAATATCCTCTACTTCTTCTTCTATCTCTTCAGAATGTTCATTCAATTCTGATGATCAACTTGTTGATATCTCAGAAATCCTCATGGCAGAACCACCACCAGTAGAAGAACCTCGTGTTGATGTTTTTTATTCTGATATTGAAGATATGGAAGATACTCAGACGGGATATCATCCACAACACAACACGAATACTTCTCCAGAATCAAGTCCATGGTTTACTTTTGACAAACTTCCTCCGCACAAATGGAGAAATGTTATTGATGAGATGGGAGCATGGATTGATGTTCAAATGATAAAACCAGGAGCCAATTTCACTACAGTACTCCAAGAATTAGTCTCCAGATTCACAGGAACTCTAAGAGAATGGTACAAAAATCTTGGAGAATACTGGCAGATTAGTTTTCTTCAAACAATTAATTCCGCTACTGCTCTAGGTATCATCCACCAGAATTTCATTGGAGATTTCTCGATTTATGAAAGAAGAATCAGACAGGAATACTTTGATTTGAAATGCTGCTCTTGAAAGCAAAATGATTTGGAGAAACATTACAAGAGAATGTCTTAGCGATATTACATGTTAAATGGTTATAATGATCCAAACCTTCGATATGTATATATTGCTTCTCTTCCTCTAGAGTTACAGCCTGAGATGAATAGGCTTATAGCCCAGACGAAGAAGAATATTTCAGATATTACTCTTGGAGAAATTCACCAGATTACGCTTGTTGCACTTGAGAGAATGTGCAAACAACACACTTTCTTCACAGACATTCTCTACAACAATAAGCTAGCTAAATAAGTTTGCCAGAAATCTCATCTTGAGATTAAATGTCGGAACAAATGTCATTGCAAATCAAAATCCTTTCACAAAGGATACAAGAAGAAGAAGTTCCGATATAGTAAATCATATAAACGTCGTCTTTACCAGAAGTTTAAATACTTCAAGAAGAAATACAATCGTGGCAAGAACAAAGAGTCTAGCAGATGTTTTGCCTGTGGAAAGAAGGGTCATTTTGCAAAAAATTGCCCTAACAAGCTAACCAAAGCGTAGAAGCTTATTTCTTTATACAACATTGATGAAGCTGAAGCAGATATAGAATCTTTATATTTTGAGCAAAGTGAGCAAGACGAAGATACAATTTTTGTAGTAGAATGGGATTCATCTTCTGACATTTCATCAGAAAATACTGATAACAGTATCCCTGTTTATGCTCTACAAGATTGTAAGATTCAATCCAATAAAGATGATGAGGATATAATGCCACACGTTGAAATCCAAATCCTACCTTCAAAGTATGCAAAACTAGTTCCTGTTATTGCATTCATTGATACAGGTTCATTTCAGACAATCATGAATCCAGATATTCTTCCTCCTAAAGATTGAGAAAAATACAAGACGTACTTCAAGGCCGCAAATGGAGAAATGTTTTCCACAAAACTGAGATCAAAGAAGCCAATTGGAATACAGTTCTTTCCTAACTGTATAATTTGGGCCAAAGTTCTTGGATCCTCATTGCCGTATAAGGATATTATAATTAGCTTCAGAGATTACAAAAAGGCTAATGGGTTTAGAATTCTTCCTGATGGGCTGAGATTTAAACACTTATTCAAACCCTTTACCCATACCCAAAAACTTTTTTCCCTTACAGAAGTTTCAAGCGATTATCAACCCATAAGAGATCAAATTCTAGAATCATGTACTGATTCTCACTCACAGTTTAAACACCAAAATCCTCTTTGGACAAACCCTTCATTTTTTATCAAATTACCTTTCAAACTAAATGAAGATATTAACCCAACAAAAGCTACTCATCCAGGAATGACACCCACAGACCTAAAGTTAGCCCAAGAAGAATGCTCTCAGTTGTTAGCCCAAGGCCTTATTGAGCCTACTTAATCTCCGTGGGCCTGCCAGGCCTTTTATGTGGAAAAGAGGTCAGAAATTATTCGGGGGAAAAAGAGGCTTGTCATTGACTACAAACCTCTGAATCATTTTCTCAAAGATGATAAGTTTCCTTTACCAAAGACAAGTTCTTTATTTGTTCATCTCCATGATGCAAAGGTCTACTCAAAGTTTGAACTCAAAGCAGGATTCTATCAACTTGAGATTCATCCTGATGAAAGATACAAAACAGCGTTCTATATTCCAACAGCACAATATCAATGGAGAGTCATGCCTTTTGGGCTAAAGACAGCCCCTTCACTCTTGCAAAAAGCAATGATGAGAATATTTGAGCCAATCCTTCATAGTGCCTTGATATACATTGAAGATATTCTATTATTTACAAAAGATATTAAGTCTCATCAACAATTACTCCAACAATTCCATGATCTTGTTAAAAGATATGGAATCATGCTTTCTGAAAAGAAAAGCACTATTGGTGTCTCATCAATAGACTTTTTGGGCATGCATTTCAAAGAAGGACAGTACACACCAGGTCCCCACATTGCTCAAGAATTGCTAAAGTTTCCCGATGAAAACTTATCCTTAAAGCATATTTAACAGTTTCTTGGCATGGTCAATTTCCTCAGAAATTTTATCCCACATGTTGCTGTGTACACTAGTCAATTATAAAAAATGACTAGAAAAAATCATCCTTCATGGGGTTCAGAACAAACAACAGCTGTCCAGCAACTGAAGAAGTTGGCACAATCTCCTCCACCTATAAAGATTCCAGGAGAAGGCAGATGCATTATTCAGACAGATGAAAGTGATGAGTATTGGGGAGCTGTATTGATTGAGAATCTTGATGGGATAGGACATTATTATGGACATGCAAGCGGACAGTTCAAAGAATAAGAAAAACATTATCACTCTACGATAAAAGAAGTCTTAGCTGTAAAGTATGGAATCTAAAAAATTTGAGTTCCATCTTGTCTGCCACCACTTTACAGTAAGAATGGACAACTCAGCTTTTCCAAAGATCCTTGATTTCCAAAACAAATCCATCCCTACTGCACAGATGCTGAGGCTCAAAGACTGGTTCGCAAAATATGATTTCACAGTTGAGCATATAAAAGGAGATAAAAACCTCATTCTAAACATACTTTCCAGACCACACACAATCTCCTTAATCACATCCAAAGCAATTATCCCTCTTGTTTACATGGCCACCTCTGCTTATTCAGAAAATCTCTGGGTCACACCTTTAGCTCCAATAAGGAAATTAAGTTTTCCTCTAAAAACTGATTTCAGCTCACTCCAACAAATCCAAGAATACGCAATAAACAACAATTTTCGCTACCTCGCCAAAACAGTCCAACTAAGAAGAATACCAAATCAATTTTTTTTATCTCAAAGATTATCTATTCCTGTTACTTTAGTCCCTTCATCCCAGAACCCAACTTCTTGAACATGAACTTTGGTGTATATGGTGCTTCACAATTCTCTACTCCATTGCCATTCAAATTCCATTGTTATCCCTATATTATTATATCACCAACCCAAATCATGCTAGTTCTCTACTATTCACCCTCCTTGACTGGTTTGCGCCACTGATCCCAAGATTAGTATATTTATCCTTCACAGGCCATACTTTCAAAGAGATGGAAAAAGCTTCTGGACACAACCACATGCATACCATTGGCAGAATCTTCCAGGACCATTTATGACAAGCAGAGAAAGAAGAAATTCGAAGTTTTCTACATTCCATTAATGGGTACTCCAATGTTTGCACCTGGATTTATTCCACTTCTATCTATCCAGTAACTTTAGGAGCACTAACAGAATACAAGGCTCTCAAACCAGTAGAGTTCAGGTGGTATAAGCTAAAAGAAGAAGGAAATACCCAGGTTAGCACTTCAAGCACCTCCCAAACAAATAAACAAACAATGGAGTCCAATGATCCAATGGATTACAACTTGTTCCAAGATTCCCAAGATCCAGACTGGGAAGATTTTGAATCCTCTGAACCACCATACAAAGATCCAAATCATCCTCTAACTTTTACCACACCAAAATCACCATGTGGGACTGATGACTTTGATGATGAGCCTACATCAGATTTGGATATGGATTCGCAATCAATGCAGAATATGTCACCAGACCAAAATTCGAGATAATTACATCCATCGAAAAATCAATAAAAACTTCCCAGTGTGCATATTTCTAAATGAGTTTCTAAAATCACCTTCTTCTCCCTTATTCTTAGTCCTAATACTCTCTTAATCATAATGTTTTCATCCTTTGGAGATAGTTTACATGGATTAAGCAACAGGTTCACCACAGCTGCATCTTGTTGTTGCCACAGCTTGGCGTTGAATTGATGCGCATTCGGTGTGAGCTTAATCCTCTAAATTATATCCAGAACTATATGGCTCCACTGAATTGTCAATGATTCAATTTTACAAAAATTATTGTTTTATTTGAGTTTACATTAAATTGAAAGAAAAATCCTCACCTTTTCGGATGTGACTCGAAACTGAGAAATCTAGAATCCACATCTTCCATCTTAACCATCAGGTCAAGATCTAAGTCATGATGATTCAAATTCGATAAAATATATATAGAGGTATATAAACGGTTCAAATGGAATAACAAACAAACCGACAAACCAAATGCTATATAACAATATTATTATTTTGTCATTTTTAAATGTTTAAACTAATATTTTAATATAAATATGATTATACTTTCTTTTTGAGAAAAATATTATTATTCTTTTTGACCCAGAAATCCGTAAAAATAATGTAGATATAGTTATATGACATCAGTATTCAGAAATACAAATTGATGTAGATGACAAAAAAAAAAAAAAAAGAAAATACATCTCTATATTCATATATAAATTTATTTTACTAAATAATTTATTTCTTAAAATTAGTGATTCGGTAAAATTTCAAGTTAAACCCAACTGAATGGTCATATTACGTAGGGTAAACTTAAAAAATGTACCCTACGGTTTAGGCCATTTTCAAACTGGATCGTGTGTTATTAAGGGTCTCAAAAGGGGGTTTGAGGTTCGTTACCGTTATCAAATCAAGTCTAGTCTGCTAACACCGTCAAATATGATGATGTGGCAAGTGGCATTTTAGTAAAATACTATTTTCTTTATCTTCTTCGATGACGATGTTCCACCCTTTTCGCCGGTGACTTCTGTTCCACCCTCTTCTCCGACGATATAATCTTCCACCCTCTTCTTCTCCTTTTCGATCTAACCACTTCTATTCCAATTCTTCTGTTAACATATCAGTAGAAAGAATTCCTACAAGATGTAGAAATTTTCCCAAATCAATCAGGCGGGAATTTTCCCAAATCAATCGCAGAGCGCCAGAAACAAAAAATGTCCAAAATCATTTCTTTTCCCCATTTGTACACACTTCTATACAAAATTGCAGACTTATCACTTCAAATAATTGGTATAGATTTGGATCTTAGATCCTTAAAAGAATAATTTCTGCTTGGTATGAGTTTAAAAAAATTGAGCTCGTAATTTCTCAAAACGACAAAGAGCAAGCATCGGCGTCCATAGATGGTGCAGCACCAAAGAGACCTGAAACGAAAATTGAACCAAATAAATTCGAATAAGTGGTTGCCTTGAAAGAAAAATAATGAAGCGAAGAAGCAGTGACTTGACTTGAGACACATATTCCCTTTCCTTCCTTTCAACTGAGCGGCGGTGGAGTGAGTGACAGTGGTTTAACAGCAAGAAATTGGTGGCTAGACTGAATAGGGAGGTGGCGACACATGTGAGAAGGGTGGAGATGAAGTTGCGGGATGAGAGGAAGAGAATGGGAGGGGTGGAGATGTGACGGGCTAGGGTTTAATTAGAGTAGGAGATGAACATAAACATAAGCAGTGGTGATTTAACAACAAGAAATTGATAGACTGAATAGGGAGGTGGCGGCACATGTGAGAAGGAAGGGGTGGAGATGAGTTGCAGGATGAGAGGAGGATAAGGGAAGGGGAGGAGATGTGGCGGCTAGGGTTTGATTAGAGTAGGAGATGAACGTAAACATGATTTCCAAAATTAACCATTGTCCACGCCAACATTTTTAATGGCATGGATGGAAATACCCCGATTTGATAACGGTAACGAACCTCAAACCCCTTTTGAGATCCCGTAATACCACAAGGCCTATTTTGAAAATGATATAAATCGCAAGGTACTTTTTTGAAATTTACCCTATTACGTACGAGTTACTTAACCAATTTAGCGTAACATAATTATGCTAATATTGATTATACATATACAATGATTAGATTTTGATAACAATCTTTTAGTTAAATAATTAAATTTTGGATGTAATTTGCAATTAAGTTTTAAAATCACAAAGAAATCAGAGATATTTTATTTCCATTATCAATTTGGAGCCCGCATGTTTGAGTATTTTGTTCTGGATCCATATAAGTAGAATATCAATTCGACTGTGCTAGCCAAATTTCAGTATCATTTTGAAATTGAATAGCAAAATAATCCTACTATTTATAATTGCAATGCACAATATCAATTTATTGGCAATTTACATAATCGGTCTAAACTTTCTGCCTAATTTGCATAATAAGTCAACCTTGTTAGACAATTAACATTTTTTTTTGAACAATATGAATTTTTGAAAAGGTTGGGTTTAAAACTTATAATATTCCATGTATGCTTTATTGATTTAGTAATGGCTAACTTTATTAGTACAAAACAAATTAAATAAAGTTCACTAGTCACGGTATTAGCACTATATTTGTATTAAAGCTTCTATCTATTAGATTTTAATCGAATAGAATTCTTGTAGATTGTGATTTTATTTTAGTTACTTATATAGTCTATGATACACAAAATTTAATCTTAATAAAAATTTATCAGGTTATCCTAATCCATCAAAAATAGAATGGAAAATAAATATATGAAGTTCAAATTTGACAAAATTGTAAATAGAAGGATGTAATCATGTAAAATTTAAATATTTTAAATCAATCAATCTAAACAAAAAATTTAATTAACCGAAATTTAAAAGCAATGTGAACCTATAAACACCTAAATTCTAATTTCAACAATTAACAAAAACTCTACCTCCATGAATCAAATCCTTGAAAATAGGATGCATAATTTATTTATTTTATTTTAACTCGGACCTTAAAAAAAATAAGGGTAAACTTTAAAAAAGTACCCTGTGATTTCATTCATTTGAAAACTGGGTCTGAGGAATTTTTTTTGTAAAAAGGGGTCTATAGTTTCAAAAAATTTGCAAAAGAGGGTCCGTGATTTCAAAATAGTGGTGTTACATTGAATATTTGAAACAATATAACATACTAATAGTCAAACCTTATTATTTAAAATTATACTTCATGATTTGAGTAAATTTCGGAAATATTTTTTTATTTTTTATGATTTTTTAAAGTTCATTATCATAATTTAATTAAAAAAAATACCTAGACTATTCAAAAAATTACAAAATTTATCAATGATGTGTATTGTATATTTATGAACCATCTCGTAAAAATTCAGATAAAATGGAACAAGATTACCCATTTTCGTGATATAATTTATTAATGAGAAATCTCTATTTGTAAATTTTTCAAAATCACATACCCTTTTTGTAAAAATAAATTCCTCAATACAAATGAATGAAAACTCATTGTGAGTCTTTTAAGTTTACCTCCAAAATAAATAGGTATCTATGCGCTTTGCTTTGTTTTTCTAAAAGTAAAACAACATTTCCTTTTTTAACTCATGGGCCTGGGCTTAAATACACAGTAAATGCTGTAGTCCACATAAAAACCTTAACGACGTGCCGTATTGATTTAGAGAAGGGCAAAAAGCTTTGTTAAACCCTCAAAACAAAACCCCAACGATCTTCAAAACCTGAACTGAAAATAGTTGGCAGCCATAGCTGCAGCAGAACTTGGCAAGAGCAGCAATGGTGAAGGCGTACCTAAGATACGAGCCGGCGGCGTCCTTCGGAGTAATTGCTTCTGTGGAATCGAATATTGCATACGACAGCTCTGGTAAACACCTTCTTACTCCGGCGCTCGAGAAGCTCGGAGTCTGGCATGTCCGTCAAGGAATCTGTACCAAAACGCTTGTCCCTTCCGCCTCTTCTCGTAGTGGTCCTTCCCTCGCCGTTACATCCATCGCGCCATCTCCTACCTCGCTGGTACTACACTATTTGCCCTTTTTTTTTCTTTTGTTTGGTTTCTAAGAAACTAAAATTGGGGAAAGTGAATTAATTTAATAGTTGAAATCCTAAGCTCCGTAAAAAAGATAATGGTAGAGATAAACTGAATTTAATTGGTCAATTCGAAAGTAGCTCCATTTGATTGCTCGATTGGAATCAGTGAACGTTAATTATTGAAACATGAAATGGATTTTAGCTTTTATTGTTTTTCTAATGATGTGAGTTTCATTCTAATTTCAATTGGCATATAGGATTCCTTAATGTAACTCAAAGTAGCACGGAAACTCTTACTTGGATTTCTCCTTTTCATGACTTCCTCCTTTCTAGAATCTATGGTTTTGGTTCATAACTTAATTCAGTTGCGGTTTCCCTAAAAATTTATGTCGTACAATGTAATTGATGAGAGAGTAAAACAAACTTTTGAAAATGTAGATAGCAAGTGGGTATGCAAATGGTAGTATAAGAATTTGGGACAGTGAAAAAGGAACATGTGAGACCACATTGAATGGACACAAGGGGGCTGTCACTGCTCTACGCTACAATAAGTCTGGCTCGTTCCTTGCATCTGGAAGTAAAGATAATGACATCATACTATGGGATGTTGTTGGGGAGACTGGCCTTTTTCGCCTTCGTGGCCATCGTGACCAGGTTTGCCATCATAAATTTGCTACGAAATGATCAATCGGCCTTTGTTGATTACTATTTAATATTTATCAATACTGTTTCCTTAACTGGATTTGGCCCTTCTAATGTTGCAGATCACTGATCTTGTATTTTTGGAGTCTGGTAAAAAACTTGTCAGCTCATCCAAGGACAAATTTTTAAGAGTATGGGATCTTGATACACAACACTGCATGCAGATAATCAGTGGTCATCATAGTGAAATTTGGTCAATCGATGTTGATCCAGAGGAGCGATATTTGGTTACTGGTTCTGCAGACCCAGAACTACGATTTTATACGCTGAAGCATGATTCCATGAATGGGCATGGCTTACCCAATGAAAATGGAATGATCTCTGAGAACAATGGAGATATATCCTCTCACAATAAATGGGATGTTCTAAAGCTGTTTGGTGAGATCCGGAGGCAGAATAAGGATAGAGTTGCAACTGTGAGTTTCAATAAGTCAGGAAATTTACTGGCTTGTCAAGTTGCAGGTAAAACAGTTGATATTTTCCGCGTGTTAGATGAGAATGAAGCTAAGCGTAAAGCAAAACGTAGGCTTCATAGAAAGAAAGAAAAAAAATCTGCAAAGGGGGATGTTGACGTAATTGAAAAAGAGGATGCAAAAGTTGTAACTCAAGAAGATAGTGGTGCTTTTATGGTTACAGTTGCTGATGTTTTTAAGCATCTACAAACTGTTCGAGCGAACAAAAAAATTTGTTCGATGTCCTTTAATCCAATTACTCCTAAAAGCTCTTTGGCTACTCTTGCCCTCTCTTTGAATAATAACTTGTTGGAGTTTTATTCTATTGGAAGTGACAGTGCCACAAAATCTCTGTCTATTGAACTCCAGGGTCACCGCTCTGATGTTAGAAGTGTTACGCTTAGTTCAGATAATACTCTTTTGATGTCAACGAGTCATAATGCAGTAAAATTTTGGAATCCAAGTACTGGTTCATGCCTTCGAACAATTGATTCTGGATATGGGTTGTGTGGACTAATTGTTCCACATAATAAGTATGCTATTGTTGGAACTAAAGAAGGGAAAGTGGAAATAATTGACATTGGAAGTGGTACATGCATTGAGGCAGTAGAAGCTCATGGTGGGTCAGTACGCACTATTGTGCCTGTTCCAAATGAGAATGGTTTTATCACAGGCAGTGCAGATCATGATGTCAAGTTCTGGGAGTATCAAGTTAAGCAGAAAGTTGGTCAAGTATGTTTTTTTCACCTGCTATTCAAGTTATTCTTATGTTCATTAGCAGGTTCTTGTATATTTACTAGAGATTTTGATCATATTATATTAACCATCAATTAAATCTCATTGACATTCTACTTGCCATGTTTTTCAAAGTCTAAAAGTTCAACATTTGTGTGATTTTTTTTATCAAGATGTTCTGTATCCATAATTCGTATTTCACTAGATAGTTTCTGTTTGATTTGCAGGATACTAAGCACCTTACAGTCTCAAATGTGCGGACTATGAAGATGAATGATGATGTACTAGGGGTTGCAGTTAGCCCTGATGCTAAATATATTGCTGTTGCACTTTTGGATTGCACTGTGAAGGTCAAATAGACTTCTTTGATCTTATTATGTTCAAATTTATTTTTCTTTCTCTTTTGTTTTTATGGATTTCGTCTTTATTTTTGCTATTCTGCCAAGTTACTGGCTGCTGCATACTGGTAACGGCACTCTTGCCTTTGTCTAAATTCCAATGTGAAAAACAGCAGTAAGAATTTCTAGTTCATAATTGAATTCATGAGGGGAATAAAAATAATTGATCTTTATAATGATGCTTGCTAGTTATTAATTTTTGGTAATGCAACTGACATTGGATTAATGTATAGGTTTGGAAATATATGTGCAATAATAAACTTAAACTTTAACGATGAGATTTCAGCTTGTTTCTATTTTATTTCTCAAAAGTTAAACGATTACAATTGTAAATATCCGTGTTAAATAAATTACTTCAGTAAAAGAATAGTTAATTTCTTATTGAAATTGTTATTTCACTCTGACGCAAATATAAACTTGGAAGATTTCAGAGCAATAGTGCTCATGTGTAAAAACATTTCATGTTCCGTAACTGTAACTTGTTGAAGTAAGACAGCATGCATACTTGTTTCAAAAAAAATACTTGCCTTTTGCTATGGGAATGTTGTGTGGACTTTCAAATGGATCTTCTTTGTATTGCACCAATATATCATTGTGCTAACACTTTTATGCCATTTTATCCAGGTTTTCTTTCTGGATACGCTCAAATTTTTTCTTTCGTTATACGGTCACAAACTGCCAGTGCTATGCATGGATATTTCTTCAGATGGAGATTTGTTGGTTACTGGTTCAGCAGACAAAAATTTGAAGATCTGGGGTTTGGATTTTGGTGACTGCCATAAGTCCCTTTTTGCCCATACTGATAGGTTAGCTTATATAATTTATCAACGAACTAGATGATGTCTACCTTCAGTTTTGCTTGTTTAAAAATTCTGAATGAGTTACATGTGTTGCAGTGTCATGGCAGTAAAATTTGTGCGGAGTACCCATTACATGTTCAGTGTGGGAAAAGATCGGCTTGTTAAATACTGGGATGCCGATAAGTTTGAGCTGCTTTTAACTCTTGAGGGGCATCACGCTGATATTTGGTGTCTTGCAATCAGCAATCGTGGAGATTTCATTGTCACGGGATCTCACGATCGGTCAATACGCCGATGGGACCGAACTGAAGAACCATTTTTCATCGAGGTAATCTCTTGTACTGTCATATATATGATATTGCAATGCTGCACTACTGTTGTGTCGTGAAAGCTACTAGTTTTTAGTTTTTACCCCCTAGCATGTGTCATTTGATTTTGCAGGAGGAGAAGGAAAAAAGATTGGAAGAAATGTTCGAAGCTGATCTTGACAGTACATTTGAAAACAATTATGCACCAAAGGAAGAACTCCCAGAGGAGGGAGCTGTGGCTGTGGCAGGAAAGAGAACTCAAGAAACCCTCTCAGCTACTGACTTAATCATTGATGCATTAGATGTAGCAGATGTAGAGTTGAAGCGTATTGCTGAGCATGAGGTAGACAAAATTTTCCTCTATAGTTTTTGCACCTTTTCATTGTCACAATTATTATCTTGGCATGCAGTAGTATTTGATCTGTATGACTGCAAGTCAAGGTACCTTTTGAACACTGAGTGTTGTCTGACTTCGATCGTCTATCTTACTTGGTTAAGTATTATGATAAAGTTAGGCGCTGTGCTGCCATCTTCATAGTAAAAGTAGTTGTAGATTTAATCAATTCAGTCTAGTTGTTTATCATTTTTCTTCAAAAGTGTCCATTTTAGTAATTAAAAATTTTCAAGTGTTGCAAGCATGAGGTGTTAATCTTCTAAAACCATATCTCTGAGAGAAGTATTTAAGAATGATACATTTTTTAATGGATTTTTTTGATGCTTTTGATTGTTGAATTATGATTTCTTTATATACGCACAATACCTATGTAGATATCTGGATGGATGCAGCAAAAGAAATCTGACCTTCAAATTCTTTTTTATCATTTAAGATTTCTTGTTTTGACGCATAACATGTTTTCTCTGTCGATGTTGGGGTTAGCATCATCGCTTGATTGACTAAGTTAATTGGCTTTACTTGGAAATATAGATTGAAATGCAAATTACAAGGACAAGACGTAAGTTGCTAAGAAGATGGAGAATGAGAATGTCTTACGTTCTTTCTTGTCTTGAATCTTGATTACCAAGGTTTGCATTGTACTAATTCCTAACAAATTATGTAGGGATAAAAGTACCCTCTGATGACTAGTTAAGAGTAGAGTCTTGAATCTTATATAGATATCTTTCCAATGCAGTAGCGTAGTTAACAATTTTTTGTCTTGAGTTATTTGTACAATTATTTTATTAGCAAGGATTCGTAAAATCATGTGGTTATCATTTTGTCTATAGCAAAATTGGTTGATATATATATCTGTATTTCAGGAGGAGAAAAGCAGGGGAAGAGTTGCTCCATTCCAACCAAACCTTATTATGAATGGCTTTGCGCCATCAGATTATGTTCTTCGTGCAATTTCAAATGTTCACACCAGTGATCTGGAACAGACTTTACTGGTACATAAGCATAGTATTTTTTTATTTGTTTGTTTGTTTGTAGAGCAAAACATTTGACATATCTTGAACCTTGACAATTATGATATTTTTCCTTATCAGTGTTGACTTGATTAAATCAAAAGACTTCAGCTTTAATAAATTAATTGGTTAAACCAGTCAATTCCTAATTCTTTTGAGTGAGTCCCATTGTCCCAGTCATTTCTGTGCTGGAAATTTGCAGCTGTCATTAACTTCAGGATCCACCTTGATTGTTCTTAAAATCAACTATATAGTCTTAAATCTATCAAGTGTACTTTTCAGACATAATTGATTATTTCAGGATCTTATTAATTAACTGGATGTACAGTAGATGTCACTTTTGGTCAAATAATATTGTTTTTACGTGAGAGATATTAGCAACCTTCATAGGTTCTTCGGAGTTTAATATAATCATGACCAGTTGTCTCCTGAAAACTCATAACCAAGGTGTTAATATTATGCTTTTGTTGATTTGGAATCTTTTTATCTGGTTCAGATCTATCAGTCTCTCCAGGTCTGAGAAAAAATCATTTTTATTGCAGGCTATACCGTTTTCAGATGCTCTAAAGCTTCTCTCCTATTTGAAGGATTGGGTGTCAAATCCCGACAAGGTAAAAATTGATGGCAATTGCATGATCATGACTCATGTTTGCATTTCCTTATTTCGACCTCTTTTCACCACCATCGTTACTACTTAAATTTGTGTCGCCATTGAACTTGGCTTTCTACGTACGAACTATTTTTAATACTCTACATTGCAGGTTGAGCTCGTGTGCAGGATTGCCACTGTGCTATTGCAAACACACTATAATCAGTTGGTTACCACTCCCTCAGCGAGGCCTGTATTGACTCTTCTTAAAGACATTCTTTACAACAGAGTAAAGGTGACCATGCTCTTCAATTTTCACGCTTTTCTAATCGATTTTTGTTCATTTCCCTTTTAGCTATTCATTGCACTTAAATCATATATTTGGGCTTGTTAGGAACGCAAGGATACGCTCGGTTTCAATCTTGCTGCAATGGACCATCTCAAGGTGCATAATTAGTAATTCATCTCTGGGATTCATTAACCAAACGTTTCGTTTCCATATATATTTCCGATATCCGCTTACCCATTTTCAGCAAATTTCTGATTCACTGGCATGTTTTGAATGGCACCAGCAATTGATGGCATCAAGATCGGACGCATTATTTAGGGATGCCAAAACAAAGTTGCAAGAAATCCGCTCCCACCAATCTAAACGTTTGGAAGCTAGGACCGATACAACAGCAGAGAATCGCAAAAAGAAGAAACAAAAGAAATCTAGCGATATACATGCCTGATACTCAACTGGTAATCATCCAGCTGAATGGAATGGAATGGAATGCCATGCCGATTTATTTTTGCAGGTTAGAGATTTTTTTTCAACAGTTTTGTTATTTGAAATGTATAATATGTTATGATGCATGATTTTGACCCAGATGAATCCAGTTTAACCTTGTAGTTGTTACCGAGATATGCCGTGAGGGCATTTACTCAAATATTGTTTTATGAAAATTTTTATTTGAATGTTACAAAAAGTATATACAGTTAATAGATGTACTCTTATGTATAAAATTCTTCTATTAGCTATAAGTTGCATAAACTATTATTTACATAATCTTTTATATATCAAAAAAGTTGTCAAAAAATCTATTTTAAGCAAGTTTGTCTTGTAGAACTGATGTCGCATTCCCGTATTTGCAAATATATATATTTTCTTTTCAGACCTAGGTGAAGTTATCATCAGCCTCGTAGGTGTCTCCGAATTGCCATTCAGGAGGGGCAACATCCATGAAAGTCAAGGTGCGGTCATCGCTAGCCGTAACCCTAAATGAAAGGGTTTCGTTCTTGAGTATAGCATGAGTGTTGTAGGTGGCTCCCCAATCCCTTTCCATTGTTGTCCACTCCAACAACTTGTTATCTCCCTTTACCTCCAACGCAGCTATATCTCCTGCTCCCCCTACATTCAACACGACTACCTCGTACGACCACTGGTTCCCGCTCATCTTGAATCGAACTCCACCCGTCTTCTTGCATGGAACCCTGCACCCAAATTTCATCCGTCAGAAAGACCGTCACAATTTACCCTTTTTCTGTTGCATGTCTTGCAATGTTATCAATACCATACCACCCAGCTGTGCCGGTAAAATTGCGTATCGTTAATGATTTCGATACGGTTCACTAAAAATATTAGCATGTAAAGAGAGCAAGTATAACACGTCCAAATTATAAAAATTGTTACAATATAAATATTAATGTATTTTTATATAAAAATTATTTTTAATGAAATTAATAAGTCGGTATAACTACCGGTTACACCACCAGTTGTACCGGTAATACCGTGTAACAGTAGCTTTATCAATTTAGTGTCCGGTACAATTATGAAGACATCGATGTTCCGTATGTGATTCGAATTTCTAGAGATCGTAAGTTCAATCTTAAAGACTACGCTAATACATTGGTCACAATTTACCCTATTGTGAAAAAAAAGATAAGAACCTGCGATAATCAACAGGGGTAATGCCGGCTTTGTACTCGGCAAGTTGGGAGAAGACGGGCTTGGCGATGTCGAAATGTACGCGGGGATGATTGCACCAGCCTCCATTGTCGCTAGGAAGAGCCTCATTCGGAGGGCAATGATCCGTTGCAGTAAGGAAGAGAGATTCGTCAGACTTGCACCATTGAGGGTTGCGAGCACATTTGATTTCGAAACAGGCACCGCAAGTCAGCCCGTCTTTGAACAATACACTGCTAAGTGCTGTTGTGTTTTCGCCGTACCCTTGTCCTACCACGTCTTTGTAGTTGCATGCTCCTCCTGCATACAGTCCACCATTTTTTTTACCATTTTAAAAAAATTTAAGAAACCAATATGATCCTTATATCACATTCTAGAAAAATTTCGATTCATTTTTTTTTATGTTGGGATTCCATACACAACGTAAGAGTTGACTTTTCGGGGTCAACATTAGAACGTTTAAAAACATACCGAACGAGGTTGAGCTGCCTTCGTAAAAGGTGGCATAAGCCTCGGACCATGACGATGATTCTGTTCTTTGGACAACTGCAAGTCTAGCTGCACAATTTCCAACTAAATAAACTAACAAAATTGTTGCACAAACTAATGCGTACGCCATCATATATCTGGTAACAAATAATTAATTGACTTGGGGTTTAATTAGCTGATATTAATGTTTGCTCAAAATCTAAATTTCTTCTCCTTTTCTATGAATAAATTACTTAATTGAGGTGGCTATTTTTATAGTTATTTTCTTTTTAGGGTTCGCCTATTATGGATAAATGGTATTGTTTTCAAGGCTTTTATTTGGGAGGTCTAAACGAAATAGGGATCATTCTTCCCATTCATGAATTGCCTACTATTAACAGAATCTATGTCATTCACATTTTATAAATTTGGCCTTTCCTTTAAATAATTTTACGAGTAAATTTTGTACCATCAAATTATGCTGGTTGATTTTGTTCTGTACTTTTATGAAGCAATTAACCAAATGATAACTAATTCATGGTTAAAACACATGCTTTTATAAATTTTCAATGAATTTATTTTATTTTCGAAGTTCTTCTATATTAAGTTGAACATTAAGTAAGCCAATTAATCTCACATTTAGGCACCATATATAATGTATACTGTACGATTTGTTTTAAATTCTGAAGACTGGGGCTCTGTTTTATGACAGTGACAGTGTCGAGATAAAATTAGGGTGAAGCATACTTTCTATGAGTTTTGGTGAAATGTTTTATAAAAAATTTAATGAAGAATGACGGGAAGACTAAACTAAATTATATGTATATAAGATGATAAAAAAAAATCACACTGCACCATTTGTTAGCTTTCACCAAAAAACTCTGAAACTTTAAACTTATCATTCTCTCTTAATCATTCAACCTATTAAAAATAAAATGCCAACTCAACTAGTTTATAAAGATTTAATTAAGGCTTAATGCATCTACACCCTCTTAACTTGTATAAAAAGGGTTGTTACCACCCTGAACTTTGAAATGTGACAGATAACCCTCTGTACTTGTCTAAAACGCGTCGTTGTATCCCTTTGTGCTTACCTGGCTTGCTACGTGGATGATCATCAAAATACACGCACGTGAAGTATGTTGTGGAATAGAAAATGAATAAAAAGAATCCATAATATTATACTTCTTACCATTCAAAATCCTTAATATATGTTCTTCGTCTTTTTCAAAATTACATCTTTATTCTAAATTTTTCTTCAATTAATCATAAAATTATATCAATTCTTGGCCCTTCATTTTCATCTTCTTGTTTTTGAAACCGATATTTTTACAAGGGGGTAAAGTAACGCGTTTTAGACAAGTACAGAGAACTATCTGTTATAATTCAAAGTTCAGGATGATAACAGCTCTTTTTACACAAGTTAAAGGGTGCAGATGCATTATTAAACCTTTAATTAATGATTTTGCACATAAAACAACAACAAAAATAGTTGAGTTCTTAGCTTTAGCTATTAGTATGTTTATTTTGTTTTTTCCCTTTAAGTTAACATATGATAATTAACTCTATTATTTACAACAGAATACCGTTCATGTTGTGTTTGTTTCTTTTGAATTAAGAAGATTTGAAGGATTTAATAATTGATTTCTGGTTATTTCCATCTATAATGAATGGATGTATTAAATTTACTAAATTCATTGGTTTATGTTGTATTTGTTTTTTTTTTTTTTGAGAAATATGGATTTTTTTTGAACTTGCTGGCTTTCGAACTCAGGACTTCTCACTTCTGCTTTGACATTGTTTTAAAAGTCCTCGACTAAGCGTTATTTTGAGAGTCGCCGTCCGACTACACCTAGCGCTTAAACCCTACCGATTAGCGTCTAAGTCCGCCTAGGTCCCGGCTAATCCTCACCCAGGCTCCGATTAATCTTCGACCGCCCGACTAGCGCCTAGCACTTTCACATTGGTTCTGAGACAATTAAGATTCACCTAATTGGTTGCTAGCTTCTTTTAATTCTTTGTTTGGATAGTTGGACATAAATGGATGTCGAACCGTCTTTCTTGCATGACCCATTTCTTTTTAGTTAATTTTAAGAATGAAAGTTTAGTGCTGATGAAACAATAATCAATAATATTACGTGGCTTAGCAAATATGTAGTTTTTAGGTATTATTCTGTTCGTCAAATAGAACATAATAAAATAATGAGCATTACTGTATTACTTAAGGACCGAATATCTGTTATATTATGTCTCATTTCATTCTATTCTACTATCTAATGTTATATTTTAGGAATCAAACGAATTTTCCTCTAATTGAATGAATAGAATATATTCCAATGAAAAGATTGTAAAACACATGATTCTGGATAATTTGCAAAGATTCTAGACCCCTCCACACAATTTTTGACATGGAAGAAAATTAAAAATCATCATCCAACTTAATGGTTGAGAACCATGGTATAATTTCCGAGACAGATAGAAATTTAAAAGAGAATAAGTATACCAATGGAAAAGCAATGAATTAAAAGATACCAACATTAATTAATACAACTAAGAAATGCATTTATAAATCTAATCAATTAAAGGGAACTCTCAATATAGAATATACACCAATAAGACTAATTTCCAGTAACGCATAATACTAAAAATAAAAAAAATATAATTAACTTGGTAGAGTAACTTTATTAAATTTATCTAAAGTTTTTGCCCTCATAGGTCTGCCCAAATTGCCAATTCTTAGGGGTAACATGCCAAGAAGTAGCAGTCCTACCATCACCAGTTGTAACCCTAAAAGTAAGAGACTCATTCTGTAAAATGCAACTGGTTTTCCAAGTAGAACCCCAATCTCTTTGCATTTCTGTCCATTTCAGCTTCTCACTTCCTTTTACTGCTAAACTCACCACATCCCCAGCTGCTCCGACATTCCATACCGTTACTTGGTAGAACCACGGATTCCCGTTTATCGTAAACCTTATCCCTCCTTTCTTCTGGCACGGAACCCTGCACTCGCATCAACAATTGTTTTATCGACATTAACTTTATTCATACAAAAATAAATCTGTAGTATAGCCATATGGATGTTCAAATCCAATACTACATATAGTGACTTTTCGATATATACTACAGAAAGTTTTAATTTTTTTTGGCATGTCATAACTTCACGCAGCGACAACATATATGTTACATGTTACTGAATTAACTAATATATATATATCGTAGTATATGTATATTAAATAGAAATTCGCAATCTTTCCAACATGTAAATAAATAATTAATTTGAGAACTCTTTGTATTCAGAAATTGATTATTATATATTTAAATTTTGAAAAATGATAAAACTTTTATTGGATAGTCAAATCCCAGCCATTCATTTTGCGAACGAGTATAGAAGCTAACCTGCGATAGTCGACGGGGATAATGCCAGCAGTGAAATCAGCAAGCTGGCAGAAGGTAGGCTTGGCAATGTCGAAATGGTGGCGAGGCGGATTGCACCAGCCTCCATTGTCACTCGGAACAGATGGATTTGGTGGGCAAAAATCGGTAGCGGTAACAATGAGAGAAGGCTGGCCGGGTTTGCACCATTTGGGATTTCTGGCACATTTGATTTCATAACATGCACCGCAAGCCTGCCCATTGTTGAACAATGTTGAGCTTACTGCTGCTGTGTTTTGCCCATAACCTTGTGCTACTACGTCTTTGAAGTCACATGCTCCTCCTGCACCGTTTTTAATCAATTCATTCTTCGAAAACAAAACGTTCGTATGCGATAAAGCCGGCGGGAGGTTACGAGAAATTATACGGAGACCGGGTATTTTTTATGTTATTTTCATTCATTGATTAACACATAAACAATTTGTACATTTGGAAAGTGACAAATATACTGTGACAATAAAAATGTGTTTGTGTTAATCAACAAGTGTAAAAATGTACAAAAACACCGGGTTCTATATATGAAATCCCAAATAATCCGAATTAATCACATCAAAATGTTCAATACCAAGCAAATAACGTTTCAAGTTGAAAGTACATTTCCGTTGGTTATGCACACCGTATGTAATGCCAGTTACGGGATTTTATACAGATGACTGAATCATTTGACATGAAAAAATGACATTCAATATACATTTCAATAAGTCAACGTACTACAAAATGAGTAGTTTATATAATATTTATTTATTCGGCCGTCATAGAATAAACTTGCTAAGATGTTGAGGTGAGCATTTTCGTTTCTTTTATTTATATTCATATAGCCAATACATACCAAATGTGTTGGGGCCACCTTCATAGAAAGTGGCAAAACCATTGCACCAAGGGCCAGGCTTGAATCTTGGTTTGTTTTGTTTTCCGGTTGCTGCTCCAACTCTCGGCCTACGCCCTCGGTGGTTACTACCCGGACGTCTTCTGATGGCTCGATGATGGCCGCCGGAATGTTTCCTTCTCAATGCATGCTCATGGCAATCACTAAACCCGGTGATATAAACCAATAATATTGTGGCAAGAAGTAAAACCCGAACTATTGGCGAAGCCATCTAATCAATATGCTAGAAAGGGCAATATGATTCTGCCCCTATTAGCAATATTAATTAGTTACTCAAAATCTAACAATTTTGTTTTGTTTTTGATAAAATCATTGGGGTGGCTGTTGATATTTATATAATTATTTTGTTTTTGAGAGTTTTTTGGTTATTAGGAGGATCAAATTGAAACAGGCTGGTAGACATTCACCATTTGCCTACCATTTTTTAGTATATACGATCATTGTATCTAAAACTGTTTTTGATATTTATTGTTCTTTTTGTATCTTGAATTTGAATCCTAATTGTGATTATTTCTGTACCATTGATTACAACACTAAATTAAGCTAATGTTATACAAAAGCGTGTGGCATATAGTTTCTAGATCATTCTTTTTAGTTGTTAAAACCTGAACTGAACTTAATGGATCTAAATTAATATGAAGTTGAACTAAAAAAAATTATAAATCATTAGTACTAATCATTGAAAATAAAACTACATGATATTAATTAATTATTACAATATGTAATAATTTTTTAATATTATAAAGTTTACTGCTATAAAACTAGTTTTAATGAAATATTATA
>CATIWQ010454582.1:0-12083 GCA_949673415.1 Euphorbia schlechtendalii | reverse complement strand
ACACAAACCGTGTGTTTAGGTTTCATTAATATATAAACATAAGTATACAATACAGAATAGACTTCTATATACAATAGGAAGCTACACTACAAAATAGGAGTTAATTAACTCTTTCCTATATACAAGCGTATATCTATCACTAATCACCAGATCATCACAGATACAATCCTCAATATACAAAACCTTCAAACTTCCCCAATTTACAATCCCGGTATGCATAACAGAACAACCAGACAAATGCAACTTAACCAAGCAAGGCTGACTAAAAAAGAAATACGGCAACCTAAACCCTTCTTCGTCTCTGTAGATTTTTGCAATAAGCTCAGTAGTCAGTCTTTTAATAGCAAAACGGAGTTTGGCATTATAGTTAGGATCCTGTGTATATTCATAATAATCATCTGATATAAAGTGGAATTTCTAGATCTTAGAGCATTCATTCATGGAGCAGTAAAGTGTTATCTATGATTCTAGCTGAAAGTTCCGAATTTGGATTTGACTTGAACGTCGTGGAACTTCAGAAAAGGTTGGATTAATCATGTAAGATTTTTCCTGTAAAACAAATAAAGATCAAAGTAGGGTCGGGGCTTTGTTCCCCGGGGAGCCTCCGATGCCTAAGTTAGTAAGAGAAGAGAGTTTTTTGGCGTATATTGTGATAAAGAAGCGAGTAAAGAGAATGTCATTAACCTGTTTGGATGCTGTTTTTCCACTATTTATAGGCTCTGCCAAATCCGCCGAAGCGTGGAGGTTTGAACGGTTCAAAATGGGATCATGATCTCTAGAATTAAGGAAGACCAAGTCTAGCTTTTATCAACTCCTAGAATTCAGGAGGAAGTTATTCAACGGATAGTCTCCCCTGACTAATCGGTCACCGTCTCGCTCAATGAGGCGGCAACGCCTTCTTGAACGTTGTGTATGGAGCAATTGGGACGGCTTCATCTCCGGATAAGAGATACGACCCGATGAGTCATCCGTCTAGGATAGTGATGTCACCTCATCATTCAAGACGGGAGTGGCAGCTGCGTGAGCAGAATTCATGCTGGGAGCTAAAGAGAAGAACCTTCGAGGGAGTGGCATCATGCTCTGTTAACAGAAGTCCCCCCATAAGTCAGAGAAGCTTTTTAAAGCTTGCATCGCTTCGAATATGACACTGGCCCAAACATCTAATGATTGCTCTTCTGCTGCCAGCTGCTTGGGGCGCTTCGTAAATCCCACCGATGTGTTCAAGGACGCCACGTACTACTCTAGAAGCATCGGTGTCTTTTCAAATTCAAAACCTTTATAAATGGCGAGTTATCTTCTCTACTTTCTGCTGCAAAATTTTTCCATTTCCTCTGCGTACCTGTAATTCTTCTCCATTTCTCCTGTGATCTTAGCAAGTTTTCTCTGTGAAGCCTTACTACCGCATCTTTGATCAGCCTTTGTATCTCAGTCTACAAGTAAGCTTTTGGTTAACTTTGATAGTTATATTATTCCAAGTTTATTTCTGCAACATTAGCGATTTCTATGCTTAGAATGATTGAATCTTATCTTCCTAGGTGTAGAACTAACCGCACTTAGGGTTTTTGTTACATCCTTGCTTATTCTTTACGCCCATAGTTTACAACTGCTTTGAATCCTTCTGACCCTAGGCTTTCTCAAGATTCTAAATGTAGATATGCGAGTCTGGAAAAGCCGTCAGAAAACTCCCTATATTTAGGGATTTTCATTAACGACAGTGAGCAACAGAACTATTCTCTGAAAGTCAGATCGCATTCTAGGGTTGCGCAGCCTTGTTTGGGCTTTCAATTTAGTTTGGGCCAAGGGCTTCGTGGGGGGCCCGTTAACTAAAGTGGACTTCCTCGAAGCGGTGCCTATTTTATGACTACGATCTGATGCTTCATTATGTATTTGGGATGAGTTCTTCTAGTAGTTCCAGCGGTGACGCGACTTTTGCTAGGGCCTTTATCCATCTCACTAGACTGAACTTAAAATTGGATGACATATTATCCCAACCGGTGTCCATTGATAGAACTAACCAGCGTCCCTTTCTTAGGACTAAATAAAGGGCGCATAGGAAATGACTGACCAACCGCCTCCCGAACAATGGCCCGTAGTTGATTCAGACAACTCTTTAATAAGAGCCGAAGATGAATATGATGGTGATGACAGTCTGGATCAGGAAGCCGGGATGTCGAGCCCTCAAGCCACATAGAGGGAGACTCAGAAACTCAAGAGGGTAAGAAGGAGCCATGCAAGAGGTCCCACGCCTCGAATTACAAATATGGTATCCATTGCTCACGAGGTGGATATGTGCTTCGAGGCGCAGGTTCATAAATGGCTTATAGGGAAATTGTGTCTGCTACCGGCCCAACATGAGTGTGTGCACACTCCTCCTGAAGGCTACTTTAGAATATATATGGAGCAGATCTGGGCCGGCTTCACATACCCTTTACCCAAAGAAATCACCCAGCTTCTAACCGATTGGGGTGTGTGCCTGGCTCATATTCATCCTAACTGTTGGTTGGATAAAGTATACCACTACCAGTATCGCGGTCTAGGTTTTAACTTTGACTCATCCTTTTGCCATCGGCTAGCATCTATGAGGCTGAAGTTGTCTGAGGACCATCTCCACTTTAGTAGTAGGGATGGTTTCTATTTCTTTTCAGACCATCCTCAATCGATCCATAATTTCAAAAAGTATTTCTTTTATATTAAAGTGGACCTGTTGCACCGGTTATTTCCCACTCGCTGGAGAGAAGATGTTTCTGAGGCGCTATCTCTAAAGGGTTTGGAGGCGGACTCCCGCATGGAATCTTTCAATCGGCTGGAGCAAGGGCGGTGGTCTCTAGTAACCATTGCCTGGGCTTTTCTAAATGATATCCAAGTGATTGGATGGGACTGCTTAGATTTTTTGTATTATAGCAACGTGGTTGAGATTCCTAGTAAGTTTTAATTCTTTTCAATCATTGTCACAAGATGTCAACTTCTCGTCTGAATTCCTCTCTTAACAAACATTTAGCAAAAGGTACCATGGACTTGTCACAGCAGAATCAAAGGAAAGAGGCTGAGAAAATAGATCTGACATAGGATGAAGTCTCGAACATTGCTCCACTGAAGAAAGTGGAGGCTCGAAAGAGGCCTCGGGATGATACCCCAACTAATGAGGTGGTGCCCCCCGAGACTATGCTTAGAAAGGTAAAATGAGTAGTTTGTTTATAGTTATTTCTACATGATTTGACCTTTCGTTTGCACAAGGTCAAGAGGTGTCCTATTCGGTCCCGCACCAATCTACTCCAATGTTGCTCCTGCTTCCCTTTCTTCTCATTTAAAGGAGAGCTTTCTCAAGCTGGCTGGTCCTCAGGGCGGGATTACAAGTCTCCAAGTACAATTGGCACTCCGCCATGTGCTTCCTTTGCCTCAGGAGAGGGAAGCTTACAAAGAGGAGTCAAGCGTCTGTTTGACGGTGGGGAAAGCTGATGCCCTTTCTGATGTAAAATTTATCTTTAGGTTATTTCAATTTCAACCAATGACCCCTTCATTTTGCAGGCTATGTCTCGATGTATGGAGATGCATCGGAGATCGTCTAATCATGCTAAGGTAAGGGCTGAGCTTCAAGTAGCCAAGGTTGATCTTTAGACGGCAAGGAAGGAGGCGGCAGTGGCCAAGAAAAATGAGGCGGAGGCGGTGAAGGCGTGTGAAGAGGCTTTGGAGGCAGGCTCCAAGCAGAAAGAGACAGAGAAAGAGTTAGAGAGGCTTTGCGATACCCATGATCAACTTCTTCTACATTTTACCAATTTGGAGAAAGACGTCACTCATGTTCGGGATGAGCTTTAAGTGGCTCAGGGGAAAGTTGAGGCTTTAAAGAAAGAAGTGCAGGAGAGGGACATCGAGCTAGATGGGATCATGGGCAAAATGGTTAAGATGGCCCTACTTTTTAGGTCTCATCTCATTGAGGTGGTACGTTTACATTGGCCTGAGCTGGAGGATGCCATGGTTGAGAACGTGCCCTTTCCTACCTTTGATGAGGTTCCTGATAGTCCCCTTGAGCCGGCCAGCGGTGGTGAACTCCCAGCTAGAAATGATTAAGCATAGGATAGGATTTTATATTTTGTTCTTGTTTTTGTAAACAACTTTTGAATCAATGAAGTCAACTTTTCCATTTGTTCTTGTTTTCCATCTCGCGTTGTGTGTATTGTCCATAAGCAGCATTTAACATTATGTTTACCACCTCAAGTTAATCCAAGGCTTAAAATGCTAAATGTGATAAAATTAATCCAAGGCTTAAAATGCTTGTTCACCTCAAAGGAATATTAAAGCCCAATATTTGATCTAAGGCTTAAAAATGCCTAGTATTACGGTTACCCGTCTCGAGGGATTTTTAAAGCGAAATATTTGAACTAAGCCTTAAAATGCTTAGCATTACGATTACCCATCTCGAGGGAATTTTAAAGTGAAACATTTGAACTAAGGCTTAAGTGTTTAGCATTACGACTACCCGTCTCGAGGGAATTTTAAAGCAAATATTTGAATTAAGGCTTAAAATACTTAGCATTATGATTATCCATCTCGAGGGAATTTTAAAGTGAAATATTTGAACTAAGGCTTAAAACACTTAGCATTACGATTATCCGTCTCGATTGAATTTTAAAGTGAAACATTTGAACTAAGGCTTTAAATGCTTAGCATTACGATTACCAATCTCGAGGGAATTTTCCTTAGATGCGTCCAAGGTTTATTATGTCACCTTAAGGGAATTTATATTTTCTCTAGGTTTAACCTCCTGATAAAGCTCTCCATCTCGAGGTAAATTGATATTCTCAAAACGTTACAATCATTTAGTGCGATCATAATAATGCTTGCAATGAGAGAAGATTCAATCGTACTCTTTTATTAACATATTTGCAATGAGTTACATATAGATACAAGCCAGTGCTAAGTTAGCCAGGTTTGGTCTGGGGGTCGTTGCCTCGTTAAAAACCTTCCCAAGGAAAAACCTAGTGGGAAAAAATCCAGGGGAAGGAAAAGAGTGCGATGCCTGATTCCCTAGTCGTTCATCGTATTGTAATATGGTCTCAAATTTGAGATGTTCCAAGTTCTTGGCAGACTTTTACCTTCGAGGTTGCTGAGCTGATACGTGGCTGGGCCAACGACCTTTGTTATTTGGTAGGGTCTTTCCCAATTTGCTCCAATCTTACCTTTGCCTTCCCGTGATTGCGAGGCGGTGGCGTCTTTGAGGACTAGGTCATCTTCTTTTAGCTGCAAACTTCTAACTTTGCGATCATGGTACTTTGAGATTTTTATTTTGTAGGCATCCATTCGGATGTAGGCTCATTCTCCCCTTTCTTCGAGGTCATCTAAGTGATGTCCCAGGTTGATGTCATTTTGTTCTTCGGTATAGTAAATTATTCTGTCAGTTAGGGCGGCTATCTCCATAGGAATTATGGCTTCAGTCCCATGGACTAGGGAGAAGCGGGTTTCGCATGTCGGTCTGCATGGGGTAGTCCGATAAGACCATAATACGCTTATGAGTTCATTCAGCCAGGATCCTTTGTTCCCCCTTTCGAGGCGTTTCTTGAGCCCTTCTCCTACTGTCCTATTCGTTACTTCGGTCTGGCCGTTTGTCTGAGGGTGCGCTATAGAGGAATAGTGGTTTTTTATTCCTAAGCCTTGGTAGAACTCTACGAACTTTCTTGATATAAATTACGTGCCATTGTCTAAGATAATTTTCCTCGAAATACTGAACCTTGTGATGACATTCTTCCAGACAAAGTCAATGACCTTTTCCAGCGTGATGGTATTAACCACGACCGCCTCGACCCATTTGGTGAAATGGTTGATGGCTACGATTACAAATTTCCTCTACTCATTGGCCATCAGTAATGGTCCTACGATGTCGATCCCCCATGTCGAGAACGGCCAGGAAGTTACCAAGGGCTTTTGGCTGGATTGAGGTAGGTGGTTCTTCCTTGCGTGCACTTGGCATGGGTGGCACTTCTGAACGTGCTCCATTGCATCCGCCTCCATTATTTCCCAGTAGTAACCGGCTAGGCTGACTCTTCGCAACAGGGTGGAGGCCGCTTGGTGAGATCCGTAAATTCCTTTATGAATTTCCGCCAGGATGATTTTTCCTTGGGCCGGGGTGATGTATTTCTTCCAAGCGGCAGCATACGATCTTCTATAGAGTTCACCATCTGCGATAGAGTATCTAGCGAATTTTTGCATGATTTTTGAGGTGGTGTCTTTGTCCTCGGGGAGCGATCTGTCTTTGAGATAAGCCATGATAGGATGACGCCATTCGTCAGTGACTTCCTCAACATATAGCACTTGATCTTCGTCACAACTAGGGCGGACAAGAACTTCATAGAGGCTACCTAGTTGGTCGCAGCCTCCTGGGTTTGAGGTGGCTTTTGCCAATTCATCTGTCATCTCGTTCCGCATTCGAGGGATATTCTCAACTTTTCAGGCGGTTCCTTTCTTTTCCATGCTTTCTATTAGGCCTTGCACTTAACAGAGGTATTTGATCATGCTCTCCTACTTCATCTCAAAATTTCTATTGATCTGGTTGGAGACCAGTCGAGAATCGCTTCGGATAATTACACTGTCTGGGGCTAGTTCAGCGACAAGATCCAGTCCTTTGATCATGGCTTCATACTCAACAGCGTTATTAGTGGCAGGGAAGGCGAGTTTGGCTGCATATGTGAGGCGGATACGGTTCGGGCCTTTTATCAAAACGCCGACTCCGGCTCCATCATTGGAAGAAGCTCCGTCGACATGAACTATCCAAGGTTCTATCTTTAAAGTTTTCGTTGGCTCGAGTCTAGAGAATTCTACTACAAATTTAGCCAAAACCTGAGCCTTCAAGGCCGTTCTCCCTTCGAAGCGGATGTCAAATTCTCCTAGCCTTACCACCGATTCCAATATTTTGCCTGACGTCTCACATCTTTGTAGTACTTTCTTGAGCGGGAAGCTGGTCCACACTATAATGGTATGTGCTTGGAAGTAGGGTTTGAGCCTTGTTGAGGCGGATATCAAGCTCAGGGTGAGTTTCTCTATTCAGGGGTATCTCAACTCCGCATTCTTCAATACCTTGCTCATGTAGTAAATGGGGTGTTGTTGGTTGTCTTCTTCTCTAACCAAAACCCCTCCTACCGCTTCATCAGTTGCAGATAAATATACAAACAAAGATTCAACATGGACTAGACGGCTAAGCAAAGGTGGAGATGCCAAGAATTCTTTCAAATTTTTGAAGGCGAGGTAGCAACCTTTATCCCATTTGAAGGCCTTGTCTTGCTTTATTACTTTGTAGAAAGGTAAACATCTCTTTGCGGAGAAGGAGATGAACCATCCCAATGCGTTAACCCTTCCGTTGAGGCATTGTACCTCATTTAATGTCCGAGGCGGTCTCATGCTGATAGCTTCGATTTTTTCAGGGTTATCCTCTATCCCTCTTTCTGATATAAGATATCCCAAGAACTTACCACTTTTTATGCTAAAGGTACACTTTTCAGGGTTTAATTTGAGGTGGTATCTCTGAAGTACTTTGAATACTTTTTCAATGTCCGTTGCATGGTTGGCTTCGTCTTTGCTCTTTACTATCACGTTGTCTACATATACTTCCACGTTCTCGCCAATTAGGTCTTTGAACATTTAGTTTACAAGTCTTTAGTATGTGGCTCCAACATTTTTCAATCCGAACAGCATCACTTTGTAGCAGTAGGTTCCTTCGTGTGTAATGAAGATGGTTTTTTCCTCGTCTTTGGGATCCATTGGTATCTGATGATATCCTACCTTGGCTTCCAGGAGAGAATAGATAGCGAATCCATCCGTTGAATCCACGAGCTGATCTATGCTGGGTAAGGGGTAACTGTCTTTAGGGCAGGCTTTGTTGAGGTCTGTGAAATCGACACACATTCGCCAAGAACCATTGGGCTTTCTTACAAGTACCACGTTTGTCAACCATATTCAGGGTAATGTACCTTTCTGATATGCCCCGCCTCGAGTAGTTTTTTTAATCTCTGCCTCAATGGCCTTTTATCGTTCGGGGGCGTATTTACACTTCTTTTGTCTGATAGGAGTAATTTTTGGGTCAATGTTGAGGCTGTGACACATGACTTTCGCCCGGATGCCTTTGATATCTCCAGCAGACCATGAGAAGGTGTGTTGTTGCTCTTTTAGCACTTTTATCATGGCGGCTTTGGCATCTTGCTCAATTTCTCTAGTAATTTTAACCATTTTACCTTCTGCTAATGTCAGGACTTCCAAATCTCCTACTGGCTCTTCCCTTTCATGATCCTCTACTTCAAACTCCGCTTCGAATGAGGCGGTTCAGTTTGAGTGGAATTCTTGGGCTTTTTGTGGATCTCCTACTACTACCACGGTTCCTTTCTTGGTTGGGACCAGCAGGGTTAGGTATTCTAGACAAATTATAGTGCGCAACTCGATTATAAATGGTCATCCCAAAATCATGTTGTAGTCGACTCCAATATCAGTAATGACGAACTCGACTTCTCCTCTCCAGGTTATTTCTTTATCCCTTACTTCCACCTCTAGAGTGATTTGTCCTGTTGACGGGATGAGCTGGCCTCCAATTCCTACCAATGGATTTCCGCCTGGCTGAATTCTGGTGTGGTGGATATTTAGCTATTTTAGGATTGTGCTGGTGATCAGGTTAATTGAATTCCCGGTGTCAATCAAACCCCTCTTTACTATGTAGCCTTCCATCAGTGTCTCAATGATTAAGGGGTTTGCGTGAGGCCTTTTTACCAGTGAGTGCCTTTGGCATACTTTGAATATGTCTACATCCCGGCCTGCTAGGTCTACCATCTTTTGGTTTTTAGTAGGGGGCTTGAAATCCGGGCCTACCGTGATTACCATTATCGTTCCTTTGGCCCTTTGCACCTTGTTGTCTCCCAGTCGAGATAGTTACCTGGCTTCTCTATTTTCATCTTCGGTTACTCCTTTCACGAATTGGCTGAATTTTCCCGCTCGAATGAGGGCATGCACTTCTTCAGCTAGCATCCGACAATCATCAATGTGATGCCCCCTAGCTCGATGAAATTCGCAGTAGCTATCTGGGTTCCAGCCTACCGTCTGCCCTTTTGGCACTTTGGGGAATCTCACATTTTTCTTTTCATGAGTCTTCTTTATAGCCACCAGGATCTGGCTGAGGGGGGCGTTCAGCTCTGGCCTGCTAGCTTGCGAGATGTTTCTTTTATATAGGTGGTACTTTTCCTCTCCTTTGTTCCTACGGGAAGGTCGCTCGTCTCTCTGATCACGGTATCGATTTTCCCCTTTATTTTTCCTAGATCGGTTCATTTCATCCACCTCTACATGCTCTTGGCCATGGCTATCATTTGGGTGGTGTCTTTGGGTCACCTTGTGATGATCTCAGTTCGCAACCTGTCATTTCTCGTACCTCTAATGAGGGCTTCTTTTGCAGTGCTGAAGTCAAGATCATCGATGCTGATGCAAACTTCATTTAACCGATGAATGTATGATCTGTGTGATTTGTCTGGTTCCTGGATGACCTCATGCAGCTGTTGGCTCACATACAAGGCGGGGGTGGATCCAAGGAAGTGTTTGCAGAAGACTTCGCTTAATTGGTCCCAAGAGCTAATCGAGTTAGGTTTCAGCTTGTAGAACTAGTAGGCAGTGGGTCCGGTTAATGTGTGCTCAAAGTAGCGGCATATGTATGCTTCCGGGGTATACATCATCTCCTTTTTGTTTATGTAGTGTCTCACATGTACCACTGGGTAATCTCTTCCATCGTACAACTTTGGGAAGATCGGGGCGACGAAGTACGGATTGAGCTGTACGCCTAGGATCTTTTTGGTGAAGGGTGAGAGTCGCTTTTCCACCAGGGACTCCTAATATGGGACTGCTAAGTCCTTGAGCAGCTTCTTTATACTTCCGCGAAGCTTGGGGTTAATTTTTGTATCACCGGCTCTGATCTAGAGGATGTCTGTGGCAGGCCTCCCGATATCTCGCATGGCTTCACCCAGCTCGGTGGGGCTATGCCCATGGCGTAGGGCATTTACATGCCCATTAGAGGTGTTGGAGCCCCCGTCAGGAAATAGGTTCTTCCTCCGAGCGTATTAAAGTTCTGGTACATTACAAGCATTTGAGCCTGCGCATGGCAGGGTTTGAGGCGATACTCGGCTGGGGGATGGTAAATGTCGTTTGTGGGGCTATGGCTAGGATTTATGCTTCTGAGGCAGTAGGAGTAACGGGAATAATTCCCTGGCGAGGTTAAGATGGAGCGAACCGTCGTTCGGGATCCCTTGTAGGGGGACTGCCTCCACGTTGTATTGTTCCACAAATCTCGTTCTGATTATTTGTTGTTGTTCTAGGGGAATATTATATTCCCTAAAGATCCGCAACATTCACTCCACTACATTAAGAGCACAGTTTGGGGGGGGGGGGTTGAAGCTGATGCTCCGGCGTCTACAAGTCTATCAGGGCTGACTTGAATGGCTCCGGTATCCGATGGTTGAGGGCCCTCTCGAATTTCTGCCATTTGGTGTAGGCGTTCCTACACTTAAAAGAGAAAAAGCGTAGGTACTACTACCTAATGTGGTAAACACAAAATAATAAAAACTAAATAGAATGAGTAGAAGAGAGGTCTCCAATTGGTTAGAGCGGTAGCTTATTGCTAGGTGTTTATCAAGCTGCTTGAAAATGTGTTGTGAACCAAAATTCTTGCTGCGGCAAGTAAATTTGGTCCAAGCTCACCGCTCTACTGAAAGTTCCGGATTTGGATTTGACTTGAACATCGTGGATCTTCAGAAAAGCTTGGATTAATCATGTAAGATTTTTCCAGTAAAACAAATAAAGATCAAAGTAGGGTCGGGGCTTTATCCCCTGGGGAGCCTTCGATGCCTAAGTTAGTAAGAGCAGAGAGTTTTTTGGCATATATTGTGATAAAGAAGCGAGTAAAGAGAATGTCATTAATCTATTCAGAGGTTGTTTTTCCACTATTTATAGGCTCTTCTAAATCCCCTGAATCGTGGAGGTTTGAACGGTTCAAAATGGGATCATGATACCTAGAATTATGGAAGACCAAGTCCAGCTTTTATCAACTCCTTGAATTCAGGAGGTAGTTATTCAACAGACAGTCTCCCCTGGCTAAGTGGTCACCGTCTCGCTCAATGAGGTGGCAACGCCTTATTGAACGTTGTGTATGGAGTGATTGGGACGGCTTCATCTCCGGATAAGAGATACAACCTGATGAGTCATCCGGGTCTAGGATAGTGATGTCACCTCATCATTTGAGATGGGAGTGGGGGCTGACTGAGCAAAATTCACGCTAGGAGCTAAAGAGAAGAACCTTCGAGGGAGTGACATCATGCTCTGTTAACACTAGCTATAGTGGAAGTGCAATGAGAGATGTTTTCAGGAGAGTTATCGGAGGACATACCAGGGAAGTCGAAAATGAGAATAGGAACACGAGTCCATTGATGTAGCCATCTTTTTGAGAGAAGGCCAATCTAAATAGGTTCTCTAGTTGGTGGCAGAAAGGAGAGGATATGGTGAAGGAGTGAATCCGGCAAAGCACTAAACTGGTCTTCGTTATCTTTCGATGTTATGTGGTAAATATTGTAATTATGTTAGTTGCACTTAATCTGTTGTTTTTGTATGTTGAAATGGTGCATTACAGTGTTTTGTGGGTTAGCTCAGTTATGAGCTTGCATTTGTTTTCTATGTGTTTGTTAGTTTGTTAGAGGAGAGAGAGTAGGGAGACTGGTTAAATAGTGAGCTCTGTACTCTAGAGCGGTATGCTATTTTGTGTAATCTTGCTGTATTTCTCCTTCTTCTCTATCAATGGACTTTGTTTCTCTTCTCCCTTATTACTTTCTCTTCTTTTCTATAACAACCTGTATCATTCGATTTCCATGCTTTGCCTCCCCTGATTTCCTCAGCTACATAGTTCTCACCCATTGCCATTTATTGACAATAGCATGCCTTATCGGAAAATGGTGGAGAAGAAAGGAGGCCAAACCCTGACTGAGAAAGAGGAGCTAACAGTCTAGAATTGGGAATTTGGGAAAGACGAAACCTCAGTTGAAATTACTTTTGAGTTTTGACCGGTAAATAAACTTGTACTT
>CATIWQ010454570.1:0-21333 GCA_949673415.1 Euphorbia schlechtendalii | reverse complement strand
AAGATTTACCTAGTATCTGCATTTGCATAAAAAATAACTACATACCACGTGAAATCTTTTATATGAAGTATAAAAATGACTCAAACTATAGTGTTTAATGTATAAATTTATCATGATAATAAGTGTAATTATACACTTATCACTTACTGAGTGCAATATAAAAACTTATAAACTGTTCAGCTTAGCTGGCACAGTTTTATCTTCAACTCTGTACTGAGTACTATTACTCAGTACGTGCTGGATATCAAGCAAATGAAACAGTATGAGAAATGAATGAGCAAGAAACTGATTAAGCTAATCGCTTAGAGTTAGAACATTTACACCTGAGATTTTATCCTGGTTCAGCTTCTGCCTAATCCAGTCCCCGGATTCCTCTCCGAGCTTTAATTCACTAGTGATTCATTCCTTCAATAGGCGGAGTAGCCTTTACTAAGGGTAGACATAATTATAGAAAGTCCCTCCTTTCAAACTACCACTTCCTCCATTTGGGTACCCTTCCCAAACAGACACTTGGACAGAAATAATTACAGAAAGTCCCTCCTTTCTAACTGCCACTTCCTCCATTTAGGTAACCTTCCTAAATAGACACTCAAATCTCAATAGAGAATAGCGAACTGAATTCAACTTATAAAATGTTGAATCCTTACAATGCAATTTCTCAAGGCTACTTCTCTCTATTACAAACAGATATCAAAATGGTTGTTTGCATATTACTTGATTTAGAATTTCTATGAAAGCTAGAATATTTTGCAGTGAATTTAGCTCTTAAGGAAATTCAAGGTGATTCACCATCTTTCAATGTCTGCTTCAGTCTTCTATTTATAGTTTGAAGTTCTATGAAGTAGCCGTTCCAGACTTCTCTTCTTTTACAATTCTTTAATATTTCTTCCCTTCACGTCTTTCAAATCTTCCCGTTGGAGATAGTCTTTGGAATGCTTCAAAGGAAGAAATCCGAATGTTGTGATGAGTTAAGCTTTTGTGTACATAAGCTCTTTTGTCTTCAAGCAATTCAGACTTGGAGAGAAGGATACGTGCGATGCAATGAGAAATCTTGATTAGCTGGTGTTGCTGACATAATATGACACGCGCGGAGACACTAAGGAATGGGGTTGACAGAGGTGCACTCCTTCTTGGACTTTTCTGAAAAAGTTCCAGACAAGATTTAATGGAGATGAACTACATTTGTCTTGTGTGAGCCTCTATGAATAGTCTATTATTTGTTGCATTAGTTGACCTGCAAAGTCACAAATGAATATTCTATTTCTTCACAGAAACCATTAGTAGTACATCTATCAATATATCCTCTCTGTGTGTTATTATAATGCTTTTAATTAACTAAAAGCTATACTCAGTTCATGCTGAGTTATTATTCATTAAACTACATAGTACACAGCACGGGTTCAACCAGTTAAAACTGAACTCAACTTTTCCTATTCTAAGCCATAACTTAATTAATTACCATCAGCAAACTGAGTTGTTTTGTCCCAAAACACAAACTCACGTTTAGCTTCATTAATTAAGAGTATACTTAGTACTTAATTAAATTCATTATCTTATATGGTTTTCTATTTCCAAAACACCTCAAGTACTGTTAGATACTGAGTAACTTGAGTTCAACAAAAGTATTCGGATAGAACTCTATTAGCACAAGCTTCTAAACTAGGATAACCTCTATGAGAAGTCCATATGAACCCCACAGACCAAAACCTCATGAGGAGGGAGAACTCATCAATTAATAAGGGGATGCTGGTGGTCCTGTAGCACACCAGCAGGCCTAGCACATGCTAGCGGACCGTGAGCACTTTTGTGATTGCATGGCTAGCACGTAGGCCCCTTCTCGTAAACAACTCATGTTCGTGGGACCCACTTATAGTGCAAAAAATTCCCTTGCTCCACCTCTTGCATTTTTCCAATTCCTCTTTCAACTATTATCTAGTCCGACCATGGAGTGGTCCATCCAAAACAACTTGACTACCCTTATTCTCGATATAGACCTTGTACTTGACTACCCTTATTCTCGATATAGACCTTGTCTATTAATTCGTTATTTGGTCCAGTGAAGTTCTAATATGTGTGACCTCATAGGATCCCAAAGTATAGAGCCGCTAGAGGTTAACAAAACTTGGCTTCCCATCCGAGAATGTTTAGGCTCAAGGTACCAAACTAATATGTAACCTGATGACTCTAGACAATCAAATGGGCTTTCTAGAAAAGGAATATGTTCCCCTGATACTCAAAATGTCATTTGCCTTCGAGTTGATCCAGTTCTACAATAGTAACCAGTACAATACTCTCCTTCAATCATGTTAATTACCATCTAGTTTACTCAACTTGGAAAAAGTGTCAACTCATGTAATAGCCGTAGTTATCCCGAAATTAGACTTGTTCACCAAGAACACCACTAACCTTTATGTATTGAGATTGACTGGAAACTCATTCTATCAATATCATACTCTGATAAGAGGTTTATGAGTGTGCTACTTCAACAAGAGACGTTAATGTATAACTCCTACTATATCACTTTATCAAGAGTGATGGATCCCATCTTAACTACTCAGCTTACCAATGAACGATCATCACTATACCCATAATCATCTGTATCATCCTGAGAACATGGTATTCATAAGTATCACTTAAAGTATAGCAACTTTCACATAAGGTAACTAGTATCTCAGATCCAAGGATACTCGTAATACTACTACAATAAGACATAACACCAACACATGGATACAGTCATTTTCGAGTGTCTATCTTATATCATCCTCCAATGTATTACCAAAATACATTCATGTGTTAACTCAAGGTACCACCTTTTGCTCATGAGATCGGTTACTTGGATCAAATCCAATGACTAAGCCTACAAATGCTAGTATGTCCACTTCATTGGTGTCCAATCTCAATGAAACTATGACTAGAGATATTTAGACTTTTCCGTAATTACATATGTGTGCAATTCTCACCCCACATAGCTCCCACTATGTCCTTGCACTTTCATGTTATGAAATAGTCACGAAATTTATCTTATTTTTCTAATGACTATATATACATACATAATAACACATATATCATAATAGTGAGATACATAATTAGAGAAGATCATTGATATATAACAAAGGTGCCTGTTGGTCCAGTGAATGTGTAAACTGAGTTACTTTTTAAACCTTTTTCAATTTAAGTTTACTCAGTATGGTTTTTATATGCATGCTGAGTGCAATATAAAAATGTATAAACTGCTCAGCTCAGCTGGCACAGTTTATCTTCAACCTTTAACTGAGTATGGATTACTCAGTGCGTGTTGGATAACAAGCAAATAATCGATATGAGAGAGATGAATGAGCAAGAAGCTGATGAAGCTAATTGCTTAGAGTTGGAACGATTACACCTGAGATTTTATCCTATTTCGGCCCCCAGATTGCCTCCTGTCCCTCAATACCATCTCTGAGCTTTAATCCACTAGTGATTTGTTCCTTCAATAGGCAGAGAAGCCTTTACAGTGGGTAAACTCTATTATAGAAAGTTCCTCCTTTTTAACTACCACTCAACTCAGTTTGGGTACTCTTCCCAAACTGACACTCAAATTATAAATAAGAATGCGAACTACATTCAACTTGTAGAAACGTTGAATCCTTACAATGTTAATCTAAGTTTCTCTCTATTATAAATAGATTAGACAATAGATGTTTGCTAGATTGCTTGCTAGGGAATTTCTTTGGAAGCAGAGAAGATTTTTGCCGAGTTTTTGCTCTATTAGGAAATTCAAGCTGATTCAACCACTTTTTACCACCTACTTCAGTCTTGTATTTATACTTTAAATCTCTAAGATGTAGCCGTTGTAAACTCTGAGGATATCACAGATCTTCAATTACTCATTTCAATTAATCTTTCAAATCTTCCCGTTGGAGATAGATTTCAAGACATTTCGAAATAGGAATTGAATGTTGAAGTGCAATTTGTTTTCATTGCCAAGTTCTCGCTTCTCTTCAAGCAATCTGGATCTTTGAGAGATTCACGCTACAGGTAATGTGGCATCTTTCCGTTAGATGACTTTGATGACGTTGTAAGATATATGTTGAGATATTTGATACATGATGTAATTCACGGGATTATTCCTTATTCTTTGATTCAAATAAGGAATTTGTGACACTTTGTAAAGCTTCGTTTAATGTTGTGAAGATCGTAGGAATCTTTCTTAATTTCAGTGCCTTTTTATCCTGAAATATGATAAAGGAAAGTTCTGTTCCTTCACAGACATTGTTATTAGCATACGTGTCATGATAATTATTAGCGTGGCAATAACTATTACCTTTAAATAAGCTACAGTATAACTCAACATGAGCTGAGCGATAGTACTCAGCATGAGCTGAGTGATAATAACTTAAACTATATAGTACTCAGTACAGATTTGGCTTTTCCTATGCTAAGAATAAGTATTTTTAGTATTCAATTATCTTTTACTATCCCATATTGATTGCTATCACTAAATCTTTTAAATACTGTGAGGTACTGTTAACTTGGGTTCTACAATCTCCCCCATTTTGGACAGATAGCAAACTAAGTGGTAGAAGAAGATAATTGATATAGTTTAGAGTTATCAGATTACCTGAAAACAACGTACAAGCTCCCATGTGCTGAGTGACTTTCCTTAGCTTAAGCTCCCCCATACTGAGTGAGTCTTTTCTTCAAGCAACTCAGCTCCCACATACTCATAGGATTTCTTTTATTTGGGACCTCATCTTTCTTTGGCTTATCTTCAGTGTCTCATATATTTTCCTACATTGATATGTTAGATATGCAGCATAAAATATTGGTAGTTATATCTTCTTCATCATTGAGGATATCCCATACCAATCAATTACCTTAATGTACTGAATTGTTCCTTTGGTAAAGGTTTAGTAAAGATGTCAACACCCTGTTTATTAGATGGAACATATTCAAGCTTTACATCTCCTTGCAGTACATGATCTCTTATGAAGTGATGCCTAATGTTGACGTGCTTCCTTCTTCCATGTTGGATTGGATTTTTTGATAAATCAATTACACTCTTGTTGTCGCACATAACTTTGAGACAATTTGACTTAATTCCATAATCTTCCAATTACTGTTTTATCCAAAGGAGTTGAGCTACGCAACTTCCTGCTACCATGTACTCAGCGTGATGAAAGTTTACTTCTTGCTGTACCAAGAAATAAGACATTCTCTAAGGAAATGATAGCCTCCTGTTGTACTCTTCCTGTCTTGCTTATCTCTTCCATAGTCTGCATCTGTGAATCCGCTAGGAGTGAAATCTGAACTTTTAGGATACCATAGACCTACTTCAATTGACCCTTGCAAGCACCTAAGAATCTTTTTCATAGCTGCTAGATGAGATTCTCTAGGATCAGCTTGGTAGTGAGCACAGTAGCACACAGCATACTATATGTCTGGTCTGCTAGCAATTAAATAGAGAAGAGAACCAATGATTCCTCTATAGAGTTTTCTATCCATTGAGTTTTTAGCCTCATCTTTACTTAATATTGTATCGGTGGCCATTGGAGTGGATATAGGTTTTGAGTTTACCATGTCGAATTTCTTTAGAACTTCTTTTGCATATTTGGACTGGTTGATGAAAATACCATCTTCAGTTTGTTTGATTTGAAGACCCAGAAATAAGTTCAATTCTCCCATCATAGAAATTTCGAACTCACTCTTCATCTGCTTGCTGAATTCCTTTCACATCATTTCATCCATTACCCTAAATATGATATCATCAACGTATATCTAGACTAGCAACACATATTCTTTTATTCGCCTAATGAACAGAGTCGTATCTGCTTTTCCTCTTTCATAGCCTTTGCTGATTAAGAAATTGGTCAGCCTCTCATACCATGCTCATGGAGAATACTTTAATCCGTAGAGAGCTTTCTTCAGTTTGAAAACATGCTCTGGATTTTTCGCATCCTTAAATCCTATGGGCTGGCGAACATATACTTGTTCTTGAAAGAATCCTTTCAAGAAAGCACTTTTGACATCCATTTGAAACAATTTGAAGTTCATATGAGATGCGAAAATATAGAGGATTCGAATGGCTTCAAGTCTGGCTACTGGGGCATAGGTTTCATTGTAATCAATGCCTTGCTGCTGATTGTAGCCTTGAGTGACAAGCCTGGCTTTATTCTTGCCAATAGTGCCATCTTCATCAAGCTTGTTCTTGAAGACCCATTTGGTACCAATTATTGATTCTCCTTTAGGCTTAGGAACTAGAACCCAGACATCATTATGTTTAAACTAATCCAGTTCCTCTTGCATTGCGATCATCCAATAGTCATCTCCTTTTGAATCTTCAAACTTCTTGGGTTTGATCAATGATATGAATGCTGGATGACTCATCATTCGGTTGAGCTGACCTCTTGTCAACACTACATTGTGAACATTATCGACTATGCTGTTAAGTGAATGGTTGCGATGGACTCTAATCTCTATTGGAAGACTTGGATCAACTGCTGGAGGATCAATAATGGGATGCTGAGGTGGAGGTTGATATTTGCCATGCTGAAGTTGATAGAGAGATCTTCATCGTCATCTTTGGTTTCCTTAGCTAGGGAATCCTGAACTGAGTTGGGTAACTCAGTTTATGGCGTACAGAGTTGATCTAAGAACTGAGTCACTCCTTCATCTTCTTCGATCGGATATCTTTCTGCAATGTTAGTTTCATCAAAATCTACATGCATAGACTCCTCTAAAATACCAGTTCGCTTGACATGTATTCTATATACCCTACTGTTAGTTGAGTATCCCAAAAAGATACCTTCATCAGACTTAGGATCAAACTTACCTAAATGCTCCTTGGTGTTAAGAATAGAACATCTACATCCTAATGATCTAAGATAGCCAATCTTAGGCTTGCGCCCTCGCCAAAGCTCGTAAGGAGTTTTTTTTAAGAATTGGGCGAATTAAAACCCGATTTAAGATATAACATTTTGTGTTAATAGCTTCTCCCCAAAAGTATTTTGGTAGATTGTTATCACTCAGCATGGATCGAGCCATCTCAACTATGGTCCTATTCTTCCTTTCGACAACCCCATTTTGTTGAGGAGTATAAGGAGAAGAGATGTTGTGCTTAATGCCATGCGCTGAACATAATTCTTTGAATGAGAATTCTCGAATTCACGTCCATGATCACTTCAGATTCTACGGATTTTAACTCCTAGTTTGTTCATTATCTGATTACTGAGCTTGACAAAAGATTCATAAGTCTCATCTTTGCTACTCAGCAAGACTAACCATGTGAATCTTGTGAAGTCATCTACAACTACTAGAGTGAATCTCTTACCACCCAAACTCATTAGTTGAATTGGGCTGAAAAGATCTAGGTGTAGTAACTCCAACAGTCTCTTAGTTACTACATGATTTATTGATCTAAATGATTTCTTAACTTGTTTACCAAGCTGACAAGCAGAGCATAGTTTATCCTTTTCAAAGCTAATGCTGGGTAGCCCCATAACTAATTGCTTTTTGGCCAATTTGGATAGAATGTTCATATTGACATACCCAACCTTCTGTGCCATAGCCACGCATTATCCTCCTTAGATACGAGACATACATTAGTGGAGCCAGAGGATGAATCAACCATATAAACATTATTTATTTTAGGAGCAAAGAGTATGGTTGAGTCAGTCTTACTATCAATTACTGAACATCCCGTTGAGTAAAAAATAACCTTCCTAACCTTATCATAGAGCTGGGTTATAATGAGTAGATTGAACTTCAGACCTTTGAAAAGAGACACCTCTTCAATTAAGGGAGAGACGCCAACAGTCCCGTAACCTATAATCTTGCTTTTCTGGTTGTCTCCAAAACTGACACTTCCATTTGTCTTGTGTTCTAATGAGATGAACTACCTTTCATCTCCTTTCATATGCCTTGAGCATCCGCTATCCAAATACCACATTTGAAAGTCATCAGCGAATCTAAGGCTCACCTGTAAAACAATTAAGTTTTCTTAGGTACCCATGCTTTTTGAGCTTGGTCCTCCTTTGGATAGCTTGATTGAATGTGGCCTTTCTCTCCATATCCAAAGCACTTAATACCTTTTAATGTGCTTCTTCATTGATCCTTCCTCAGCTCCATGCCAGTGCTGAGTTAACTTGATTTTTCTGGGAGACTTCTTCTTGTTGTTGAACTTCCCATCCTTCTTGATGAAGCGTTTGAAACGCCTGGTCAGAAGGGCCATTTGCTCATCAGAATCATAGCTAGTGGACTAATATGATGAATATGCTTTAAGAACAATGGATTTGCCCTCCTTTCCCCGATTCCTCTTGGAGTCATCTAAGTATTTTCTCAAGGACATCTCATGAGTTAGGAAAGTGCCTATCAGCTCATCATAGTTGTAGGTCTTAAGGTCATGATCTTCCTCGTGTGCTCTTCTTGGAATCCCACTCTATTGTAAGAATGTGAAGGATTTTCTTGACCAGCTCTTCCTTGTTGAACTCCTTTCCAAGTTGTTTTAGTTTATTTACAATATTAATGAACCAGGTATTCATACTCTGAATACCTTCATTGGCAGCCATCAAGAACATCTCATATTCTCTCAGCATGAGGTTTATTTTGGACTCCTTGACCTTGTCCGTCCCCTTGTAGGTAATCTCTAGCTTCTTCTAGATTTCCTATGCTGTTTCACATCCTGAGACCCTGTTAAATTTTGCAAGATCAAGCGCACAGTGTAAGAAGTTAATAGCTACGACATTCTCTTTGAGAAGCCTCAGATTAGTGTCACTGTTATCCTCTAGAACTATAGGTACATGCACACCATTCCTGACTACAGTAGGAACTCTGGGGCCAAGCTAAATTGCGAGCCAAGCCTGCATGCTTTGTGACTGTATGAAGTTCTTCATACAATTCTTCCAGAACGTATAATGATTACCACCGAAAAGAGGTGGTCAGGTAACAGAGATTCCCTCCTTCAGAAGAGCTGTCTAGCCAGAACTTGAGCTAAAGTTATTGTATGCCATTCAAGGACGTGACTCAAGATGATTAGTCTTAAAGTTGAGCAACTGCTCTGATACCACTCATTGGTCTGTAAACTGGCTAATAATAACGGCAGAGGGGGGTGAATGCGCAAACTGAGTTACATTTTAAACCTTTTTCAATTTAAGTTTACTCAGTATGGTTTTTATATATGTGCTAAGGTTGGGTGCTGAGTGCAATATAAAATGTATAAATTGCTCATCTCAGCTGGCACAGTTTATCTTCAACCTTTAACTAAGTTTGGATTACTTAGTTCGTGTTGGATAACAAGAAAATAATCGATAAGAGAGAGATGAAAGAGCAAGAAGTTGATGAAGATAATCGCTTATAATTAGAATGATTACACATGATATTTTATCTTGGTTCGGCCCCTAGCCCACCTCCAGTCCCTGGATGCCATCTCCGAGCTTTAATCCACTAGTGATTTGTTCCTTTAATAGACGGAGAAGCCTTTACAGTGGGTAGACTCTATTACAGAAAGTTCCTCCTTTCTAACTACCACTCAACTCAATTTGGGTAACCTTCCTAAAATGACACTCAGATTAGCTCAATTCAACTTATAGAAATGTTGAATCCTTACAATGTTAATCTAAGTTTCTCTCTATTATAAACAAATTAGATAATAGATGTTTGCTAGATTGCTTGCTAAGGAATTTCTTTCGAAGAAGAGAAGATTTCCGTAGAGTTTTGCTCTCTTAGGAAATTCAAGGTGATTCAACGACTTTTTAACGTCTGCTTCAATCTTCTATTTATACTTTTAAATCTTTGAGAAGTAGCCATTGCAATCTTTAAGGATATTGTAAATCTTCAATTACTCATTTCAATTAATCTTTCAAATCTTCCCATTAGAGATAGATTTCAAGATGTTTCGAAATAGGAATGGAACGTTGAGGTGCGATTTATTTCCATTGCCAAGTTCTCGTTTCTCTTCAAGTAATCTGGATCTTTGAGAGATTCGCACTACAGGTAATGTGGCGTCTTTTCGTTAGATGACTTTAATGACATTGTAAGATATGCGCGAAGATATTTGATACGTGACGTAATTCACGGGATCATTTCTTATTCTCTGATGCAAATAAGGAATCTCTGACACTTCGTAAAGCCATGTTTAATGTTGTGAATATCGCATGAATCTTTCTTAACTTCTGCGCCTTTTTCTCCTGAAATATAATAAAGGAAAGTTCTGTTCCTTCATAGACATTGTTAGTAGCATACGTATCATGATAATTATTTGCGCCGTAATAACTATTACCTTTAAATAAGCAACAATATAACTCAGCATGAGCTGAGCGATAGCACTCAGCATGAGCTGAGTGATAATAACTTAAACTATATAGTACTCAGCACAGACTTAGCTTTTCCTACACTAAGCATAAGTATTCTTAGTGTTTAATTATCTTTTACTATCTCATATTGATTGCTATCATCAAAACTTTTAAGTACTGTGAGGTACTGTTAACTTTGGTTCTACAGTGCCTTATTATTGATAAACAATAATTCAAAACTTTTTGTACGTAAGTGATTAATAAAGACATATCACCCTAATTGCCTCTAGGGCATACATCATGTCTAACAAACTCCCACTTGCACTAGAGTCAATTACCCATGTGCTTCTTGCCATACTCGTTAACATGTTGGTCATGCTTAACTTGAGTTAATGGCTTTGTTAGCCCATCCGCTAGATTTTGATTTGTTGGGATGCATTTTAAGCTTATATCTTTTCTAGCAACTATCTCTTGAATGAGATGGTACTTTCTGAGTACGTATCCATTTCTTTGACGAGACCATGGTTTCCTTTTCTTGAGAAATAACCCCATTGTTATTGCATTAGACCATTATTGGATTTATAATGCTTAACACCATGCCGAGATCGCCAACAAATCCCTTTAGCCAGATGGCTTGCTTAGCTGCTTCGAAAGTAGTTTTGTATTTATATTAAGTGGTTGAATCGATAGTAGTATCTTGTTTGAAACTTTTCCAAACAACTTCCCCTCCATTTAACATAAACACATATCATGAATAGGACTTGTAGTCGACCCTGTAAAACTAAAAACTTGCATCACTGAATCCCTTCACAGAGAGATCACTTACTCCATAAACTAAAAACATATCCTTAGTTCTTCGTAAGTACTTGAGGATAGTTTTAATGGCCATCTACTACTTCTCACATAGATTAGATTAAAATCTGCTCATGACGCTAAAAGTATATAAGATATCTAATAGAGTGCATACCATAGTATATATGATAGATCCTATTACCAAAGCATAGGGAATTCCATTCATGTACAGTCTTTCATCTTGTATTTTCTCAGACACTAGATTAATAAAGGTTAATCCTGTGAGACATGGGAAGTTAACCCTTTCCTGAATAGTCAAGGTTAAATCTATATTGTTTATGTATGTACTTTGAGAAAAACCTAGCAGCCTCCTAGATCTATCACAGTAGATCTTTATACCAAGTATAAAAGCTTATTTTCCAAGGCCATTCCTAAAGAACTTCTTTGATAACCATGACTTAAATATTTGAAGAAAAGGAACATTATTTCCTATTGATAATTTGTCATCGATATATAATACAAGGAAAAGGACTGCACTCCTACTTACCTTCTTATATTCTCAAGGCTCATTAGCATTTGGCACAAACCTAGTTTCTTAGATTGTCTCGTCAAACCTAATATTCCAACTCCTTGATACTTCTTTCTTAAGTCCTTAAATGGACCTTTACAATTTACAAACCTTTGAGCCATCCTGAGATGTAAAACCTTTGGGTTGTATCATATATACATCCCTATCGAGGTTCCCAGTAAGGAATGCGGTTTTCACATCTATCTGCCAGATCTCATAATCATAATGAGAAGTGATGACAAGAAGTATCCTGATAGACTTTAACATGGCTACTGGTGAAAAGGTTTCATCATAGTTAATACCTTCTTTCTAACTATAACCCTTTGCAACTAGCCTTGCTTTATAGGTAATTTAATTACATTACCATCCTTGTTAGTTTTCTTCTTGAAACCCCAGTGCATCCTATGGGCTTATTCCCCCTTGGAGAATCAACCAAGTTCTAAGCTTGATTTTTGTACATGGAGTCCATCTCTGACTTCATGGCTATAAACCATTTTTCAGACTCTAAGCCTTCCATTTCTTCCTTGTAATTCTTAGGTTCGTCATCTTTTATAAGAAAGATGTGCTTATCATCAATGATGAAATAATAATATCTTTAAAAAGTGATTGTAGCCATACTTGACCTACACAATGTCGGTGTTACAATAGGTTATTCCATGCTTACACTTTCTTGTGTAACAATTGTAGGATCAATCAGTTTATTATCTATTTGTTCTTCTTGAGCATCCAACTCAAGATTGCTCCCACTAGCTTTCGCAAGTATGTGTTCCTTCTTGAGGAACTAAGCATTCCTAAAAACAACTACCTTTTGTTCCTTGGGATCGTAAAAGGTATAGCCCATAGTCTCCTTAAGATAACCTACAAATAGCCACCTATCAAACCTAGCACCTTACTTATCTGAATTAGTCTGTTTAACATATCGCCCTATTTAGTCTCATTATCTAACTTTTATTTCTTAGCAATATGCATATTAAGAATTTTAGTTTTAGTATCTAGTACATAAATGCCATTTAAACACATTCCATAAGCATAAAGAATTTATCACACTGAATTTGACAGTTATTATGTAAAAATAAAATTTCAAATCCTTCTGTTGCTAAACACAAAAAAATTAATATTCTTAGCAATGACATGAATGTAATAGCAACTGTTCATAGCTAAAAATAGGCCACAAGGAAAACAAAGGCTATATTTCCATATAGTTGTTGCAACAACCTGTGCTCCATTTCCAACTCCTAGATCCATTTCCCTCATTGCAAGCCTCCTATTATTCTCCAACCCCTGCACAAAAGTCCATGGGCTGAGTCAAAGTACATGAGCCGAGTCAAAGTACAGTTAGGAGAGTACTTCTTAAGCATCTTTCTAAAAGAATCATATTTATTTGGTAATCCCCTCAATACCATTTCTTTCAAAGATTTTTCATTTCATATAATAACCAACTCCCTAAACTGGTCATAGTTATAATATATGTATATGACAAACTCCACTACCAAGGCGTCTCCCTGCAATTTACCATGGACTAGTCTACTTTCTAGATTTTCCACTTGGTTGAGACGATGAATCATGGATTCTAAATCTAAACCTTTATACACATGTTTGTACTTTGAGAGCATGTTTTCTAACATGAGCTTTGCAACAAACTCACAGTTTCCCTTATGCCTCTAGTAGTAATTCATCTCACTTGGAAAAGCATTCTTATCAAGGTGTTTGAGACTTCGATCATCTAGAACATAATCCAGATAATAGTTCTGAAGAACTCTCTAATAGTACCAAACCACGCATTGAAGTTATAAACAACATACTTCATATTATCAAGAGGACCAATATCAATACGAGTGTTTTCATTAGTGATAGATATAATATAGAAATTTCTTAGGAATTAGTATATGTACATGCATTTAATATAATGTCTTTAATAAATACATCTTTCTTACTATTTTTATAGACATTTAAATAGCCCCTTCTATTGAATTCGAGAAACATGGTTGAACCATTTTCCTTAGTAGGTAGTATCCATAACTAATCTAGGGTGACCTTGGCTATAGCAGGTCAAGCCACAATAGATAAAAATTGTTGGAATCCATCCATTTGCATTCTAGTAAAGCAGAAATTGTGTCAACTACATCTAGAATGGGTAATAAAGTTAAGGTAGAAGTAGCGAAGCAATTAGAAGCCAAATTCTTCAAGGTTATTGAGTATTTGGCATGGCTAGCAAACATTGTCCTTGTAGCTAAAAAGGATGGAAAAGTTAGGGTGCATTTGTATTTCAAAGATCTCAACTAAGCATCGCCAAAAGATGACTTCCCGCTACCTCAAATTGATATTTTAGTGGATAGCGCAGCCAGAGCCATAATGTATTCTTTCATGGATAGTTTTTCAGGCTATAAACAGATTCTCATGGACATTTTTGATAAGGTCAAGATGGAATTCATAATCGAATGGGGAATATACTACTACAAAGTCATGCCATTTAGGTTAAAGAACGCTGGGGAACTTACCAACAGGTAGTAAGAGCTTTTCTTCACGATATGATCCATGAAGAAGAGAGGTCTAAGTCGATAACATGCTAGTTAACTTTACAACTCAAGAAGAGTATCCTGAATTGCTAGATTGTTTCCTCACAAGGATAGAGAAGAACAACTTGCACCTCAATCCAAAGAAATTTGTTTTTGGTGTGATGTCTGGCAAACTATTAGGACATATAGTGAGCCAAAGGGGTATAGAAATGGATATGGAAAAGATAAAGGCTATCCATGACATGCCAACTCCTAGAACGGAAAAGGGAGTGAGATCATTACTTAGGTTTCTTCACTATATCAGGCATTTCATAGTTCGATTGACTACCATTTGTGAGCTAATATGCAAGTTGTTGAAGAAGTAGTAACCAATAGGCTGAAATGATTAATGCCAACTAACCTTCAATAGGATCATATGCATTTGTTTAATCCGCTAGGCCTTAAGCCCCCAACTCCTGGCAAGCCTCTCATCCTCTATTTGGATATTAAAGAATTTTCAATAGGGGCAATGCATGTTCAAGAGCAGGATGATAAGCTTGAGCATGCTTTGTATTAATTGAGAAATAAGCTTATCAATTATTAAAGAGCTGGATGTGAAAGGTTATTTATCAAATAAAGGAAAAGAAGAGCTCTATCAAGAAATTAACCCTGATGTTTCCCACTTTATGAAAGTTTCCAACTCCCAATGGCTTCTGCCAATGAAAGGTATGAAGCAATCATGCAAGATGTGAAGGCGAAGGGGAAGGGGAAGAAATAGAAGCAAGCTTTTCATGATCACCAAAATGTTTTATTCAAGCAACAACAACCCCATTCTCAATCTTAACCTCAATCCTCTCAACCACAAACAACGAAGGAGGGTAAGAGCCCTCTAAGAAGCCCTCCTCCAAAGATTGATCCTAATGAGCTACAAAGAAATAGAGCATCAAATACTTCATTCAAGATCAATCAACATCAACAATAACATCAACAATGCCATCATAGATAGATTTTGAATTGTTTGTAACCTTTAAGCATATAAGTGGATTAGTTTAGCATAGAAATTAATGTACATGTATTGTTCTAACTATATTTAAAAAGGTTACAAATGTTTTTTTTATCAAGTATAAATATCTCTTTAATTTGATTATGGCTGTAATACATGTACTAACACTTTGCACTCGAAGAACAAGACTTAGATGCTGATTGAATAAAGACTACATAAAAAGAAGAATTCTCCAAGTATGGGGAGTTCAACTAAGTTTCAATAGTTCACTTAGCATGGATAAGTCTTATATCAAACTAGGTAACTCTACTCTTATTTTACTTATTGAGTTATAGCTTGCTATTGTATGGTTTGTCATCACTCAAAAATGAAAGAGACTATTGAACCCAACTTAAAGATTTCTTAGTTTTCTAGAGTTAAAGTTTTTTACGATGTAAATTAGTAAGACATCAATATATATCTCAATATAGTACTTAGTTTTTAACAAGATTTAATTAGGTTTAGTTTAGGTTAGTTTATTTAATCCTGATGACCTAAGTAACTTAGAGTTTTCAGCTAACACTGGATACTCAGTAAAGTTACTCACCACGATAAAATAAAAGTTAAATCAACTCTTAATTTCTATTTTTCTATGCTGAGTGAATAAAATTATTCTATGATAACAAATATGCTCTTAACCCTTGCTATGTTATATTAGAATATTCCTAGTTGATGCTTTTTAGGTTCTCAAAGATAATCCAACATTGTAATCATAAACGATTAATTATGTGGTCCAAGGGAAAAGCTGTTAGTATAGAATGTCAGTTTGTTAACCGTACAGTCCAAAAATAACGAGTTATCTTGCAGCATTTTAGTATAAATAGTATTTTAATAATATCAAAGAAAGCTACGTAACAACACACTCCCAATCTCACCAGACACACACTCTATTCTTTGCAAAGTCAGCAAGATCAAACAAATTGTAATAGATAAAATTTATAAGGAGAACAACATTCTATAAGTTGTTCCTCATTCTCTTTTTTATACTCTGAGTAATAGTAGTTTGAGAATGGTACTCAAAATGTTGGAGGGTAGAATAACTTGAAAGGTACTCACAAATAAGTTGCCCACTGTGAAGGCTTCTCTCCCATTTGAAGGAGGAATTGAATAGTGGATTAAAGCTCAGAGAAGGAATCTGGGACTGGAGATAAGCGAAAGGCCAAACCAGGATAAATTTTATTATTTGATTCTCTTTAACTCTTATCTCTTTAATTTTACTCAATAAGTATATTACTCAGCACGCATCATCTTATATTTGTGCTATTTTATCAAAGTGTTGCATTAGTCAACTTTATTGAGTATCCTTACCACGGTCTACCAAATTAAGACTTAGCTCAGTTTGTGAGTTTGCTAGACTTTTATATTGCTCTCATTTCATCATTCTAACTAAACTCAACAAGCTTAGTAAAATAATTTTAGAAGAACTACCTAGAAAACAAGTTTAGGACATTCACCCCCGTCTTTCCATCAATCAAGAAAAACATGAAGATTATCAAAACATAAGTTTTAACTACCATTATAAGCTATTACTTATGAAATTAAAGAAACAAGTTGATTTCAAGAAGTAGCACTAATAAAAAAACAAGTATTCTCTAAGTGATTTAAGTATACTCAACAAAACTAACAAATTCTTGACATTTATTCAGTATCAAATGAATATAATTTAAAAAAATCAATATATATTTGAAGATTTCATTCTTTAATTAAGTGAAGTATGGGATGACCCTCAATTAAAGCATTACACATGTGGTGAAACATTGTTAATTTATATGATAATCACCTAGACTAAGTTTGAGTAAAACCTTAGTCTAGTAATCACATCATATTCTATAACAAGAATTGAGCCCTAAGTCATGTATAACATACTTTAATAATTTCATAGAAAATAGCATTTTTAACACATTATTATCAATCATGCATAACATAAGGCAGACTCTAATACCACTGTTTGTTAATTAAGATAGTAATTGAACATGCAAACGTTGCAAGGTGAAATTTCAAAACTTAAAAATTAACCTAAGGATCTCCTAAGCATGCCATTATTAATATAATCTAGGTTAAAATGTTCCATAGATGCTTTTAGGTTTATAAAGCTTATAAAAGAAAAGTAGAATCTAAGTTTAGAGTGTTACTAGTTGATGCGTGCTTTCTCTCTTTTGATGATGGTGTTCCCTTAGAGCAGTTAGGCAAAACTTCATTAGTATAAGCTTCTAAATTAAGAGAGCCTCTATGATTGATCCACATGGATCTTCGAAGACCTAAAAATAAACAGAGAAGGCTCACTTTAGAAAGATCCTTCAAAAGAATTCTTTGATTGTTTGGAGAAAATCATGATCTCACACAACAAAAGAAGAAGAGGATGTCAAACTCAGAGAGAAAAGCTGAGTTGAAGTTCTTTTTTCTTGGTGTGTGAATAAAGAGAGGTGCTAGAGGCCTATTTATAGGGAAAAGGGGGAGTGTTAGACTCCCTCTCAATTACTAGGTGGGAAAGGAATATTCCCATCCCACCCTTATCGGGTTAGCCGCACGGGTCATGGTGACTCGCGGGCTAACCCACGCGGGTTGCTCAAGGCAGGCCTTACCATCGCAAGAATGGGCTTACGGCTTTTCTGCAAGCCCGTGCTTGCAACCTATGCAAGAGCTCCCATGGGCAGCTGCACAAGCCCACTTCAAACACCCCATGTTCATTTGGGGCCTACTCACAATGGGAAAAATTTCATTGTTCCGCTCTGTGTAATTTTTTCTTATTTCCTCTTTATTCTCTTCAATTATTAATTCGGTCTAACCAATTAATAATTCTTCTAACGGATTCGACAATTTGTATTCTTGATATAGACTCAGTCTATAGGTTCTATACTTAGTCCGATAATGACTTAAAATGTGTGACCTCATGGGATCCCAACATATCAAGATGCTAGAGGTTAACCTAAACTTATCTTTCCATCTGAGAACCTTTAGAATTAGTGTTCCAGACCGATATAGAACCCGATATCTCTAAATGATCAAATGGGCTTTCTAGAAAAGGCGTATGATCCCCCAACACTTGGAACATCACGTGCTTGTGACTTGATCCGGTTCTGTAGTAGTAACCAATACAATACACTCCTTCCATCAGGTTAAGTACCATTTAGTTTATTGAGCTCGAATTAGGTTTTAGCTCATGTAATAGCCATAGCTATCATAGAATTAGACTTGTTCATGAAGAACACCACTCGACCATTATGTATCAAGATTGAATAGAAACCCATTCTATCAATCTTATACTCTGATCATAGGTTTATGAGTGTGTCATTTCAACAAGGCGCCCTTAGGTACATCTCCCATTATATCACTATATCAAGATCGATGGATCCCATCTTGACTACTCAGCTTACTAACATGTGATCATCACTATCCCCGTAATCACCGATGTTATCCTGATCACCAAGGTATGAATAAGTATAACCCAAAGTATAACAACTCCTACACAAGATAACCAATGTCTTAGGTCTAAGGATACTTGTACTACTACTGCAATAAGACATGACACCAACACATGGATATAGTTATTTCTGAATGTCTGTCTTATAGCGATCTCTAATGTATCACCCGAATACATCTATGTGTTAACTCAAGGTAGCACCTTCAGCTCGTTAGATTGGCTGCTTGGATCTAATCCAAGGAGTAAGCCTATACATGTTAGTCTATCCGTTCCATTGATGTCAAGTCTCAATGAAATAATGACTAGGGATATTTAGACTATTCATAGTAACACGTATGTGCAGTTCTCACACCACATAGCTCCCACTATGTCCACGCACTTTTAAGCTATGAAGTAGTTACGAACTTTGACTTATGAATGCACTGATTGCAAGGTTTTGACTATTCTAATTAAGATGGGCTTATATTCAGTGATGATACCAAAAACGTTGTTCCCCACTTTTCTACTGATAACATAAGAGTTCAAAATGCGAATAGGTGTTGTCAATACCGCTTATCAAATAGAAAAATGGTGACCACTGCAAGTATATAGTTTCTATGTAGTTTTAAAAGATATCGATCCCACAAGGAAGGAATTCAATTCTTAAGACCAACTAGAGTTACGGAATAAAAGAAATAAAATAAGTTTAGGGTTTTGTATTGGAGGGTTTGGAATGTAGAATGATGAATAGATAGATGCATGAATAGATTAAAGAAGATATAAACTATATAGATATTCCCTAAGAACAAGTATAGTAGAGAAAAACATGCAAGGTCATCTAAAAGATTTTTTACACTAGATAACTTCAACAAACTCAGTTCTAGAGGCCCAAATATTCAATAATTCACCACTGAGTAACACATGAAGTGTCTTTTCTAGATATAGGGTAAACGAATTATGACACTTGTAAAAACCTGGATAACAATATTATTATGCTTAGTACGGGTCGCTCTGACATAGCCATATTTAGCAAGTTACCACTCCAAAAATGTTATCTCACTAAACAGTGTTATAATCACGGATCTAGTGATTATACACAATCTCATTAACCCCGAAATCACTCTTAAAGTTAACTCGAAAGCATATAACTTAATTAATATAAGAGACGCAAGATGAAATACTCATTATGACACATAGACATATCATAAACTTTGAAATAGAAAGTATAAGTAGAAAACAAAGTAAAGTTGTAAGGTATGCATGTGAAAGCTAAAGTTGATCAAACTGTATCCACTCTTTTAATGGGAGTCGTCAATCCTTGCAATTCCTGTGTCTACTTTGAATCCGACCTCGACTTGTACAGAACCTCCTCTAGGATGCTATTCTTTGTGAATATCGAACAAATGAATGTCGAAGAATAGAAACTTTTATTGATAAGCTCTTTGTAACTACACTCATACAATAATCACTTGAATAAGTGAAGAAATCTAGTGATCGAAATAAGAATCAAATCACTTATATATTTTTCTCGCTATAACTTTGAAAGTAGCGAAATCTATATATTTTCATCCTCTATCTATACACACGTCTACCATATGTCATACCAATTCAACCATCCACGAAATTGGTGTGATTTGAACCCTATTTATAGAGTACGAAGGGTTGCGTCTATCCAAACGAAGAGTCGTGTCCATTCGCGAAGCGTTGCATCTCTTCAATATGATTGGATGTAAAGATTCATCCTTATCCATAATGGAAAGGCACCTTTTCATGATTGGTTGACTTCCAAAAGGTGTCTTTTCATCTAGTAGTTGATGGCAGTTAATGGTAGTTGATCATACTTATCCAGTGGTTGGTAGTTGAAAAGAGTTTACCAATAACCGTCACAAGTCATGATCGCGAATCACATGTCACGATTGTGAACATAGGTTGACAACTTTCTATTTATGAAGTGTAACAAGTCGTGACCACGAATGGGTGTCACGATCGTGAACACTACTTTTCTTCATAATTCTTCTTGTAACTTTACCGATCTTTGATAGCTTCGATCCTATGCCAAATCTTTATATTCCATGCATTTTTTGCACCTTTTTCACTCTTTTTACATAGAATTCCATCTTTGATCATTTTACTCCCAAGATTCACCTAGTTTCTGCATGTGCATAAAAAACAACTACATACCTGATAAGTGTATAATTACACTTATTTTCATGATAATTTTGCATAATAAACGCTATGGTTTTAGTCATTTTTATACTTCATATAAAAGATTTCACGTGGTATGTAGTTGTTTTTGATGCAAATGCAGATATTAGGTAAATCTTTGGAGTAAAATGGACTAAGGTGGAATTACATGGAAAAAGAGTGGAAAAGTTGCAAAAAGTAGCATGGAACGTGAAGAATAGGCTTAGATTTGAAGATGTGAAAGATTGGTGAAATTACAATAAGCGTTGTGAAGAAATGCCATTCACGGTCATGACAAATAATCACGATCGTGACTTATGTCCCTCAAAAATAGAATCTACTATACAAATAAGTCATGATCACGGCATAGTTGATTTCTATGCTGTCAACTTCATAACTTCCATCTACCACATAAGCGAATCAACAACCAATCAACTACCAATGGTTATGGACGACCAACTACCTTTGAAAAGTTAACCAATCATGAAAAGGTGCCTCTTCATTGTGGATAACATCAAGTTTCATCAACCAATCAAAGTGAAAAGGTGCAATCTTTCACAAATGGATAAGACTCTTCAAGTGGA
>CATIWQ010454424.1:0-10432 GCA_949673415.1 Euphorbia schlechtendalii | reverse complement strand
GTTTCCGTCGCCGGAAAACCCGACAGAAACGAACTGAGTTGGTTTGTTTCCGTCGCCGGAAACGAACCAGGACTGGTTCGCCGGCGACGGAAACAAACCAGTTCGTTGGCGACGGAAACGAAACAGTTCGTTTCCGGCGAGGTTCGTTTCCGGCGGAAAAAGGTTGGCCGGAATTATTTTCCGGCCAACCACATGATTGGCCGGAAAATAATTCCGGCCGACCAATCCGTCGGCCGGGAATAATTGCCGGCCATCGGGTTGGTCGGCCGGAAATTATTTCCGGCCGCTGGGTTATTCGGCCGGAATTATTTTCCGGTCAATTATGTGGTTGGCCGGAAAATAATTCCGGCCAACTATGTAAGTTTTACACTTGGCCGGAATAAAGCCGGCCAGCAGGCTGGCCGGAATAGTATTCCGACCAAGTATCAAACTGGCCGGAATTTTATTCCTGCCACACTCTATGACGGCCGAAATAAAATTTCGACCAAAAATGTGGTTGGCCGGAATTTTATTCCGGCCAAGTTTCAAACTGGCCGGAATTTTACCACATTATTGGCCGGAATTTTATTTCGGCCGGAATTTTATTCCGGCTCGTAACTCCTCTGGCCGGAATAAAATTCCGGCCAGTTTTACAATTGGCCGGAATTCTATGACTACTTGGCCGGAATTTTATTCCGGCCGGCCACTTGGCTGGCCGGAATGGTATTCCGGCCAAGTTTCAAACTGGCCGGAATAAAATTCCGGCCAATCACATTATTGACCGAAATTTTATTTCAGCAATAATATGGTTCAGCCGGAATTTTATTCCGGCTCGTAACTCCTATTCCGGCCGGCAACTGAGCTGGCCGGAAAATCCGGCTGGCCATTATTCAGTCGCCGGAATTGACAATCCGGCGAGGGGTGAAAAAAAAAATTTTTTTACTTCAACGGTAATTTTATCTTTTGGACGGGCGACGCGTAGTAACTCCCATATAAAAATGTCCAGCCTAAGATAACTTGGCAACGAATTTGTATTTGGTATGAAACTCATAAATGAATCACTCTAAATATATGTTTCAAGAATGATGAAAAAGTTTAAATATGGGGATAAAGTCCAAACAAAAAGTGTAACTAATAAATGTCTTAGCTCACATTGTAACTCTAAATTTGAAATTTCTAAAAATTTTAGACATTTACAAATCACATAACGAATTGACATCTATATTTCATGAAATTCACGTAAATTTAAATTAAAAAAGTCTATCCCGTCCATGTTAATTAATAATAAATGTCCAGTTAACTAAAGTATGACATTATGATGGATCACCTACTTTTCCAGCTAATTTAAAATCTAGCTACGAAATTTAAATATCATCTTTCTATTTTCTTAACTGAATCTCGGCCGCCCGCATTCCTTTCGGCGATCCTATTAACAATTCTGATGGAAAATGTAGAAGCCCCTCCAAAACCAAATCTACCTGAAAGAGCAACTCCAACCCCACGCAAAATGTGGGATTGGAGGAGAATTGGTACTTTGATGAAGCGTTAATTCTCAGCATTAAAAAATGGTGTGCTGTTGTAACAACACCATTTTTTTGTGACGCTCCAATTTTTTTTTCTTTTTTTTAGTTTTATTTTATATATTTAATTGATTATTGTTTTATTTTGTAATTATTTTGTATTAACAAAAAAAAGTATAATATAATTTGTTATAATTTTGTATGTGTTATTTTATGTTATGTAATTATTAATTTATTTAATAATTTTGTAAATATGGTATTGTAAATTTAATTTTGTAATTGTGATTATTATAATTTTAAACTTGTTACTAAATAGAATACTTTGTAATGTTAAGTATCATGGAATAACAATGAATATTATTTATTGTATTAACAAGAATTTTATTTAATTTATATTATGATTGATTAAATAATATAATAAAAAATAAACACGGATTATATATAATAAAAATTAGCATTACATTAATTAGGCTTAACATTAAAACATAAAAATAACATTACATTAATTAGACTTAACATTAAAACATAAAAAATAACATTACATTTTAATTATGTTTTAGTGTTTTTGTTGTACTTTTATGCATTTGAATTATGTGTTAGTATTTTTGTTGTACCTTTATTTTTATAATTATGTTTTAGTGTGAAATTGTTGTATTTTTATGTATTTCAATGATATATTTATGTTAGTTTGTTATATTGTCCAATATCTATTATTTATAATATTATTTTATATTTTTGTTAAATTAATAATTTTTTTAAATTTTATAATATTGTAAAATGGTTTATAGAAATTAATATGTAAATATTTATATTTTAATTTGTAAGTGGTTACATTAATTTATATATATGTATGTATGTAGGTATAATGAAATTTAATAATAATAAAAGTTAGGTAAAAAGTAATAAAATAATAATATTTTAGTTTGGTGTAAAAATTTGGAGTGAATGGTTAGAGATGTGTACATTGCAGCAACACCAAATTATGGAGGAAAATAGGATTTGGTGTGAAAAAACAAGGGGTGGGTTGAAGATGCTCTTATAAATTGTAAAAATTGTTGAAAACATTTAAAAAATGCTCTATTTATTATAAAAAATTGAATTTTTCAATGTAACTATGGAGATCATTTACCTATTTACATTAAACATTTAATTGTTATAATATTTATTCTTCGTGATAATTTATATTAATTAATTTCAATCTTTAAATTTTAGCATGACTGACGTTAAAGTATTTTATAAACAGCCAACATCACAAATCAAAGAAGATAAGTTTAGAATTCATCAAGTCAATATTCAAGTGATTTTTCTTTTTTCTAGTGAAGCAATTCCACTAGCAAAATCCAATTACAATAAAACTATTGCAAAAGGGACCTGTTTTCCAACCGTAACTCAAAGCAAAATCATTATAAACTAACCAATGAATATTTCTAAATGAGAACCCGTTATGCATCTCCAACCCATTTACTTTATGTCAGAAATACCAGGTTCGCCCTTGAGTGGGTAAATCGGGTCTAACGACCTGATCCAATTTAAGTCATTGGATTTTATTAGAAAATAAATAAGTTTAAGGACTTATTTGAATTTATGTTTTTCATATGTACCAAAAGTACATTTTTCCTTTTTCATTCTCTATATATAGGTGAAAATGGATGAAAAAATAAAGTTATTGGATTTTTATTTTTCTCTCCATCTTTTTTCTCTCTCCCGGGATTTTCCTACGATGAAAAATCTCGTTATCAATTTTCATTGATGTCGAAGTTATGAACAATAATTATTCTTCGATGTACAGTGAGATAATTCCGATTCGACATACAAAAATCATCGTATCTTCGATCTTTTGACAGACATGCGGAAAAAGGTACATATTTGAATACATTTCTTTCGATTTCCGTCACTTTATTCTCTACTCTAAATTCTAATTTTTACAGTTTTACTCTACTTATACAATTGCTACAATATATTCACTCCAACCATTACTCTATTTTTCTACTCTCAAGAAATATTCCTTTTAGTAAATAATATTTTATTTTAATTATTATAATAATATATTTTATTATTATTATTTTAATAATATATACAAATATATTACATTTTCATAAATATAAAATCAAAATAATATATAAATAATATTTTAAAAACAATTTTTTAATGAAATTATTGTAAAAATAATTGATTATATATGAATTTAATTTATATAGTCATTATTTAATATTTAAATAAATAATTATTATAAAACATATATAAATTAAATGGAATTAATAGTTATAAGATAAATTTACAAATTATTAATAAAATTATATTTTAATTAATAAATAAAAATTAATTAATATTAAAATTTACAACTCTATATATGGAGTAGGGAATAATTTACTTCAAATTTAGAGTAACTCATTTCTTACTTCATATTTGAAGTAAGAATTTGGAGTAGGGTTGGATGTCAATTATATTCCAAAAATAGTGAAAATACCATTTATAAAGTTACAACGGACTTGCCATAGGAGTGATAATCAATATTTTGGTGAGGGCATTTTTGAGTTTTGAAACATATTTGTGGGGACAATAATGCAATGCCTTAGGTCAAATTAAATAAAATAAAAAGTTGCTTTAACAAAGGTAGGTAGGGTTTGGCTGGTTATTACTTTTCACTTATAATAAGTTTTAAATTTTGGATTTGAATTTTTAGGTGGTAAAATTATAAATTTCAGTTAATTTCGATCATTCATCTAGTTTTAAATGATTGGGATTGAATTTCAGTTGTCAGTGGGATCTAAAATTTTAATAATTGACGGAATTAGTTGTTTGTGGAGTTCACGGTAAAATTAAATCTCAACAATTAAAAATTTATTAATGATTGAAATTGACTGAAATTTATAACTTTATCAGAGTTGAAATTTAGAGAATTCATTTCCTTTTAAGTTGAGAAAAAGTTTATGAGAAACACTTTTCATTCCTTCAGTTTTTCAACTTAAACCTAAAAAATAAGTTAAAAATAACTTAAAGTCAAAAGTAAGTAATGTCCACTTTTATATTTTTAACTTAAAAGCCAAAAACAAGTCATGAAAAATATTCCATAACACTTCTTACAAGCAAAAACTTCTTATAAGGAGGATTTAAGGAATGAGAAATACCATATACAAGTAATTTATAATTTAAAATCTCCTTACATGAGAGTTGACCGACTTAAAAGGGATGAGAAACACTCTCTTAGTCTAAAATAAATAGGTGAAATGAATTGCCTAAACTTGGCACAAATGGTATGTTTTTCTAGCAACTTTTGAATCTCACCCAAAAACTTGGTAAAAGCGTATCAGTTTGCCTCTTAAAGCAACAATAACCTGACATGTGACATTCAGGTCAAATTGATACACTTTTGCTTAGTTCATGGGCAAATCGATACATTTTCACCAAGTTCAGGGATTGAGAGAAAACTTTCACAAGTTAAGTAAGTCATTTAGACCAAGTTTAAGCAAGTAAAGATGCATTTAGCGAAAAAAAAAACCAAGAGACCGAAACATGTTTATTCAAATTCAATTGTGGTGAATGAGAAAATAATGGTTGATTTTTATTTTGTTATCATGTAACTTTTTTTTGAATAAGACTATGTTTTTTACAAAAATAAATTGATTTCATCATTCAGTATAGTTGGTATCATTCCATAGACCTGTTCGTGGGCTGGGCGGAGCCCTTTTTAATGGGTCAGGTTTGGATACTCTTTTTTTTTTTGAAAAAGTTCGACCCGAGACCGTTATGATCCGAAATTATATGGGTCAGACTTGATTTTTAAACAGGCCAACCGAGCCTAGCTTGGCGAATATATATTTTTATTTATTATATATTTATCTATTAGATTTATAATTATTTTGAATTTTTATATTCTATCCAATTAAATTAGAATACTTGACTACAATAAAAAATCACTAAATATTAAAGATTTTAAGTAAATACTGCAATTATATGTAAAATGTAAACATATTTTTGCTTATTTTATTTTTTCTATTAAGTTTAATAGCAAAATTTATAACAAAAAAAAAATTCATAAACTTGAAAACGATCTTGTAAGTCCAACCCAACCGAAATTATAAAATATGAACTTGGATAAGATTTTGGTTGATGTTTTTAATAAAAAATCTGACTACATCTGACCCAGCCCTCTAGATTGAAAATTTCATTGATTAAAAAAACAGTTGTACAATAGTAACCACTAAGCCAATGATTGGAATTCGAATTTATGCGCAGTTGACCATGCAATACGTGGAATTTATTTTGAAGTATGCAATTCGTGAAATTGAATTCTTGATTTTTTTTTTCACCAAAGTTTTAGTAATCTACTTTCCATCTATTATAGTGTAATTTTCTTTTCTTTGGGCATTTCAATATTACGAAATTCAGTTTTAACAATTGAGACTCTAATATTATGATTCTAAGCCAGGACTAAATGTTGATAATGTCATCGATGCTGGATTTATTAGACTGACATAGTTGTTTGATAGATAGGAAAATTAATCAAATAAAATTACGATTTTTTTGGAAAATGTAGCGTAACTGTGCAAAATAATAGAAATTAATTATAGAAAATGTATTGATTATGTGATAGATAACCTCGTAAATAAATAAATCACCTCATATTAAATTTATGCAGAAAAAAATGTTTAACTTTTTTTTTTGACGTCAATATAGAAATTAAGCTTGAAATGAGAAAAAAAAGTATTGGCAGAACATATCAAAATAAGTAATGGTAATAAAAGGTGGGTTGAAACAGGATTGCGGTAAATAATGAGAAAGGATAAAAATAGCAGCATGGGGGTGGTCATTGGCAGGTGGATTTGTCAATTCCAATTCAAGTGTTTTTTAGAATGCTTAAATTTCATTAACATAGTGAACTTATTGTTTTGCAATCGATACTTGTGAATTTTTTATTATAAAAGGGTATTTGTAATTTCAAAAGCTAGCAAAAATATGATTTTCAACTTAAAATTACGTTATATAAAAAGCTAATCTTGTATATTTTGAGCTGAAATTTTGTAACATAGCTAATAAAAATGTAATACACCATACTAATAAATTTTATAATTTTTTGAAAAGTACCAATATTTTTTTTACTAAAATTTGATTGTAACTTGTAAATATCAAAATAAAACGAATAATATTTGAAAATTACTTAAAATTTTGATGAATAATTCTTAAATAATATGATCAAATTATAAGAATGTTAAATTTATTGAAATACCTTGTCAAACAATATTATTTTAAATGAAAAATAATTTTTTTCCTTTATTTCCAAATTTTTAAAATCACAGACACTCTTTTGCTAAGAAAAAGTTTACAAGAATCGTTTTGTAAAACAAACAAACCAAGAGATATGTTTTTAGGCCTTATTTGTTTCTAGGAAAATATTGTGTAGGAAAATTTTTTCCTTATTTTCCTGCGTTTGCTGATTTGAAAAATAAGTTAAAGAAAAATATTGTGCATGAAAATGTAGTGTAAATAATGGAAAATGTTTTCCACGGAAAAACATTTTCCCTTATTTTTTTACTTCACATCCTCCACCATTACCACATTGACTTCTTCTACTCACACTAACATATACATTACTATCTCCATCCCGCTACCTCCACTATCACCACCTCTTCCACACACCGCCGCCACAACCACCTCCATCTTCACTCGGACACCACCATTTCCTTCACTACCACTACCACCATTTCTTCCACCCACATAAACACATTCATCACTTCCTACACCCTATTATTGCCATCACGACCGCCACCACCTCCTTCATCCACCGTCGCTGCCACCATCACCACCCACACTAACATATCAACTTCTTCCTCAACATCGCTACCTTGACCACCACCACCTCACCCACCCCGCCACCACCACTTCCTCTACATATGCTCCCTCCACTTCCTCCACCCTCCATCACCACTACCTCCACCATCACCAACACCATCAAGTTCACCCCCTCCATCTACATTTATTTTTATATAAAAATGTAATTCATACTTAATATAATTTAATTTTATATAATAATTGTTATGCTATATTTCACATATTTTACAATATATATATAAGTTGAACTAGGATTTTGTATAGTTAAATTTGTGGTTGGAAAATATTTCTTAGAATTGTAAACAAACATCAGAAAATATTTTACAGTAATGTAGTCAAACATAAGAAAATATTTTATTTTCCTACATAATGTTTTGCATTGGACAACATTTTCCATTGCACAATATTTTCCTGTAAACAAACGGGCCTTAAAGTTTACATTTTTTAAAAATTGTATCCGTAAATATATATTGAGCAAAACGTGGCAAACAGCGTTAGCTGAAATGAATAAAATGTACAGTGACAAGTTCTGTTTGCATGATATTCTAAAACCCTGAAATAAATGAGATTTGGTCTCCCTTCCATGACCAACCATTTCATAAATGGAACCAACATGTACATCCATGAAAAAACAAATCTACTCCTTGCACTGCCCAAATCGTTTTGAGATTTTTGACCATTTATACTCTATTAAAATTACTAATTTATCACTTTACTTTATCATAAAATTCTTTCCCTTCTTAATTATTACCTTATAATTTCATTTTCTACTTAATTTCTTTCCAAATTAATACAAGAATAAATCAGAAAAAAAATGTTGAATGTTGCATTGATAAGTGAGAATGACAAGCAAAAGGGAAAATGGAATTTTGGCTGAAACGATAATCTTTTAACACCGGAGGTATTCATAAGCTACATATAGAATCTGTCTATATCAGAAGCTCACTGGTTAAAGATAAAACGACAAGCAAAGTGCTTTCAAGCTAACACGGAAGTACTTTCGATGGATTAAGATAGCATACCTCTCCATCACAAATAATTCTAACAAGCACCAAATCTCACAAGGAATTGATTTATTCTGTAGTAGATCGTGAATGCTAGTAATTTTTGTTTTAACGAGTTTGGTACGTAGTCGAAGGGCTTTTTTTGCGTGAGGAACAACCTAAACAGGATTCACATAATTGTATGCATTAAGATGAAATTGAAGGAACAAAATGTCATTTCCATGATACTGGTTGGTCACACGGACACATGAAAACAAACAATAGCAATGGAAAATATTGGAGATTTATAAGAGTAAATGCATTTTCCCAGTTTTCCATTCCTCAAACCCCATTTTTGCAGGTTATACAGTATTTTTACTCCAACCGTCTTTCTCATTTTCCATTCCCCATTTCAGATTCTCATAAAGTAATAATATTTTAGCATTATTATATTAATTCCTTTACATCAAATCTATTCCAAATAACAATAAAAAAGTATCAAATATATTAAAATAAATTAAAATTAAAAAATATATTAATATAATATTCATTTCCCATTCTAGCGAATTACCATAAGGGGAATGGTTGGATTTGACCATTCCCCGTATTTACTCCCCATTTTGAAGAATTCTCCAAAACTGAGAATCATTAGACTTGCCCTTTACACACTTTGCCCCTTAAATTTGACAACTTTTCCATTTTGACGCCCTTAACTTCCATTTCGCTCTGTATACACCCTAAATTTGGCAAAAACGCACCCAACAACTCTCATGCTAATTGAGTCAACACGTGAACGACACACACGCATACGTGACAAACATGCAGGAAAAGATATGCAAGGCTAGCTGGTAGCAACAATAAGCCAGACAGAGATCAACGAAGATTGTAGCAATTTGAAAGCAAAATTAAATTGGAACTTCGCTCCGGCGACCTAGAGAATCCGGTAAACTAAACGAATCGGAAGAACAATAGGTGGACAACAAATTAAAATATTTTTTTTGAAGATCTTCATATGATTCGAAGCAAGAAGCCAACACAAAGAGAAATCCTCATTGAGATCATTTCTTGTCAGAAGTGAAAAGCATCGGTAAAAAATTGGTTGGATAAAGAGGAGCATATTTTGCCTTAGTGATTTGGTACAAGAAAGAATATAAAAAAATAACGAGCAGGTCTTTGCAATGCCGATAAAGCGGCCAAGCATAATGATCTTTCTTTTTCTTCTTCCTTGGGTTCTTTTTGTATTTCTTCCAACTTTCTCTTCTAATTGAGCTCCTCTTGTCCGTCAAATTCATCAGATTTTCTGTACCAGATAGAATACGTGTTCTGTAAAAATACTCGTGGAATTCCAGTAGCATTTCTAGTCTTGAAAATCTTGAATCCGTATCATCAGTTTTTGTGGATTGTTTCAATTTGAAACCATTGATGAACTAGAGTGAGGTATAATAAATGAAAGGAAGATAGATTTTTTTTTTTTTTAAGAATATGGATTTTTGAAGAGGCCGAACCATGAGCTCCCTCATTTACTTCGAGAGGTGTACCAATTGAGTTACATCAACAGAGATTAAAGGTTGGAGAGTAAAGTGAAAATTAATTTTTTAATTATGCTAAAACAAATGACCAAAGTCAACACACACAACATGAGGGGACTGTTGCGTGCGTTTGGCAAGTTTAGGGTGTAGTTGGAGATAAATGGAAGTCAAGGGTGGCAAAGTGGAAAAGTTTCCAAGTTCAAAGTTGGTAAAATTGACATCAAGAAAATATGATCACAGCATTATAAAAAGTCTATCATTGTACCCATGACAGACAGAAAAGAAACAAAAATAATTTCCAGTTCATCACTCAAATCGTAGAACAAACATCCATCAAAGAAATCAAAATCCCTCGCTGAAAATTCCTAAAACAATCATTTTTATGAATTCAACAATTATTAGTCTGATGAAAGAACCAAGGTGTACAAAACTTATTTGCTTGATGAGTTCAGCAACAGCGTTGATCACATCTTTGACTAATAAAACGAATTAATTACAAGGATCACGACAGCCAGTTGAGAGATTTGTAAAGAAATGCGAAGGAATTTGTTTGACCCCAAGCAAGGATGGATTGGATGCATTCGAAAATTCC
>CATIWQ010454422.1:0-34743 GCA_949673415.1 Euphorbia schlechtendalii | reverse complement strand
AAAGCACTGATAAGCAACAAAGATGCCTTAATTATTATTAATAATAATTCAAAGCCGTTTATACATTATAACTAATAAAGATATATCACCCTAATTGCCTCTAGGGCATACATCATGTCTAACAATTTCTACTAATCAATCCACGAGAGGTACGTCTGCTCGGAGAAGGAGAGGACCTTCATTTATTTTTCTAAGGCTCAAAGATAGTTTGTTACATGAAAGAGATGAATCCCAGAGAAAAACCCAAAAGCAAACCCAAAAAATACAAAAAATATAAGCATAACCGAATACTGGTAAAAGTAGGACTATTTATAACCTGGAAGAAGATAACCGCTTCAAGAAAGCTCCTTGATCAAACGAACCGGAGACAAAATCAAGAAGAGATCAAAACCATGCAAATCATAAAAAAACGGAGAAGAGAAAGGAGTAAAGAGGAGTCCTTTGGTTTTTTTGATGCAAAACCCTAAAACCACAAACAACCGGGTTTATATATAACCCCCCAATAGCGCATTAAACAAACAAACAACTTTTAAAGCTCATTATAGAAATTATACAATTTTGAACTTAAAGCTAAACTTATGGACTTTGGAAAATGGATTTTAAGCTCAGGGGACACAAATCAGCTAACAATCTACTGGTACTGAGAAAATAAAGAATTTACTTAAATAGTGATAAATTAAACTAATAAATTATAAAAACACAACTAAAAAACTAAATGAATAGTAAAACCATTAAAATCTCATATATATTTTTATATTGTGGTGTAAAAATTTTCAACATTCAATTGAAAATTTACATTAAATTTTTATATATTTTCTCATATTAAAAAATTAAAACTTTTGGGCCTCATTTGCCTATGGGCCCTGGAGAGTGGTACCGAATGTTACCCCAAAACCAGCACTTATAATATAAAGGGAAATACAAGCCAATACTCTTTTTAGGTAAAATATTTTTCCTTTTACTAGAAATGAATAATATTTTTACTTTTCCTGATTTTGTTATTTTGTTTTTCTTTCTTTTACCATATCTGTTTTCTTCTTATTCAGATTTCTTTTCTCTCTAATTCTCTCTCTCTCTTCGTCTTCTTCTTCTTAATATTCTTCTTCTTCTTCTTCTTCTTCAAATCTAGATGTTTGTGAATTGAATTCTCATCAAATCACAACTTGTTGTTGCTGTTTTATCTCATTCCTATTTCATCATCAAATATCAATCTAGATCCAAATCTGTTGTTGCGTTTTTTTCATTCCGATCTTTTCATTAGTTTTCCGACTTGTGTTGCTGCCTCTTTTCATCCCTTCAATTTGTTCCAATGTGTTTTATCCCTTCTTTGTTTTTCTTGTGATTTTGTTTAAATCTGTTTTTTTACTGTGATTTATTTTATTCTCTGCTTTTTTTTCTTCTTATTTGTGTAGATCACGATTTGTGCTTTTAGATTTATTCGATTTGTTTCATTTTTCCAATGATTTTAGTTTCAGTTTTGATGCAATTTCACGATTTGTTTTAGTTTTTATTCCTTTTCCGCTGAGTTTAGTTTTCCTCCGACGATTTTAGGTTTGAACGATGTTTTGTTTTCTATATTTTTACTCAGCCTTTTCTATGCAAGATGTTTATTGTTTTGGTGCATTATGATGGAATTCGGACATATGATTTCAAGTTTCTCAAGTATGAAGATCGTGGTGTGATTGTTGATAATTTTGTTAGTTTTTATGTCTTTTCAGACTTCCATTAGAATTCAGTTTCACATCATATCATTATACCAGGTATAATAGTCATTATACCAGGTATAATGACTATTATACGTGGTATAATACTTATTATACCAGGTATAATAACCATTATAACCAGTACAATGAGTAATATAAAAACGTATACATATAATTGGAGATAAAGAAAGTATTAAGATTAAGTTTCAAGTTTCACATTTGAATAGTATATGGTCATTATATACATCGAGTGTCATATTTCACATTAGAATCCAATTTTCAGATCATGCAATTATACCTGGTATAATGTAAACTAATTTTATCAAAAAATAATTGAAAAATAAAAAAGTATTAAGATCAGCTTCAGATATCGCATTTGAATAGATTTATTGTCATTATACCAGGTATAATGACTATTATACCCGATATAATAGTCAACATAACAAAGAATTTCAGATATATATTCAAATCATTGAAGATAATGAGATTTTTAAGATCTAGTTTCAAATTTCATATTCGAACAATGTAATAGACATTGTACCTGGTATAATGACTATTATACCAAGTATAATGTCTATTATACTAGGTATAATAGCTGTTATACCTGGTATAATAGTTGTTGTACCTAGTATAATAATTGTTATACCTAGTATAATAATTGTACCCGAAATCGATGGTTATTTTTATATTCACGTATTTTGAAAAACCAAAACCTAAATTCACATTTTTTGAAAAATCAAAACTTAAAATGTGAGATTTGTAAAATTACACCATGACATGACCTAAAAATATTTTAACTTTTTCCGGAATTTTATAAAAACCCCTAATATAAAAACTACAATAAGATATTACTTATAAACTTAAACTTTTCGATCAATTTGTTATCATAGAGATATTATATAGAATACGTGTACAACATGCAATAACACTGGGAGAAGAATAAGAAAACGGGTCTGCATTTTTATAATCGCCAAAAATGGAGAAGCGAATAAAGGTTGAGTAGTGCTAGACACAATCCTTGAAGGATACTTGGTAGTTCCTCACATGACTAAACAACTTATTCACCTCCTACATTTGAAGAAGTTATGGCACTGAAATTGCAACCTTTTTTTCTTCAAACCCTTTCAGATTCGTTACGACTTTTGATCCAATTTTACTCTATTTTATTACTTTTCATGACAGAAGTTATACATAATATATATAAATCACATGTTTTTATCAGTGTCAGCAATAAATTAAGGATGGATATATGAAAATATTTATGGATTTGGAACAATCAATTTTAATGAAATTCTGTTATTATATTATACAGAAAAGCAAAATTCAGAATGAATTAAATGCCAATAAGCAATATAGCACAAAAACAGGTACAGATACAGACACAAAAATGAAAAAACACAATCTATAAAAAATATAAGTTAGGATATCGTGAGGAAACACGTAAATAATAAAATTATAAGAGTATGTATTTAAATATAAAACTTAAAATTTTCATACATATGATTTTAATCTTACATAAAATAGTAAACAAAATTTACACTTATGAAATATAATCAGTTTCTTGTCTATAGCAAGCTCAGCACACGCGTAGGAAACCTGAGTACTCTCCCTAACCGTTTGGTGGGTTTTTGCTGTTTGGTTAGCTTCTTATAAGCATCTTATTCTATTTTTGCTTTCCTTTTTGCCTGTTTGTTTTTTCTTTTTGTTTTCTTTTCTTTATTTCTAATAATGTTGAAGTCCGGTTTTCTAGCCAACCTTATTAAAAAAAAATTATGCAGAATATTAATAAATTAATTAGCTAGCTTGTTTATATAATAGCATTCCGATTGAATAGGGAACACAAATATAAAATGCATACAAAGTTTCAATAACTAGACAATAACATGAATATGCAGCCGCCATGTGTAACATCAAACAAATGGGATAATATATATATATATATATATATATATATATATATATATATATATATATATATATAGTGGTATTAGCTTTTTAAGGAGTAGTAGTTGTTGCATCATTTGGTTTAACTTCCTTTGGCACAACTGGAAGATGAGGCAATTCAGGCTTTGGCAACTCGGGCAAGTGAGGAAGTTCAGGCTTTGGCAACTCGGGCAGGTGGGGCAATTCTGGCTTTGGCAACTCAGGCAAGTGAGGTAGTTCAGACTTTGGCAACTCGGGCCAGTGGGGCAATTCAGGTTTTGGAAGCTCTGGAAATTTGGGAAGTTCGGTTTTTGGCAGTTCAGGTAGGTGAGGCAATTCAGGCATTGGAGGCTCTGGAATTTTGGGGAGTTCTGGTTTTGGCAATTCTGAAACTTTGGACTCTTCAGGTTTTGCAAACTCCGCTAGTTTGGGTAGCTCTATTTCAGGCAATTCTGGAATTTTAGGCAGTTCGGGTTTTGGCAACTCTGGAATTTTAGGCAGTTCGGGTTTTGGCAACTCTGGAACTTTAGGAAGATCAAGCTTGGCCAACTCTGGAATTTTAGGAAGTTCAGGCTTTGGTAATTCTGGAACTTTGGGGAGTTCAGGTTTTGGTAACTCCGGAATTTTGGGGAATTCAGGCTTGGGCAAGTCGGGTAACTCAAGGAGATGCCTTGCAGCTTCTACCTGTATTGTTGTATAGCTCATCATTAAAAACAAACTCAACAACAACGCCATGATTGGAACAACTCTACTGGTTGAGACACAAAGCTTAACCATCATCAATTATGAAATAAATCACTTTACAGTACAATAGTTGCTAGATCAACTTAATCTGTGTCGTGCTCTGGTTTTGAAGTTTAAATGAGGTTTTATAGTTGTAGGATACAATGGAAGAAAAATAGGGTTATTAATTAGTTGAACTTCTTACCCAAATATGGGTGTTAGAGGAATATTATATTTTTTAATATGGATATGAAGTGAGACATAGGATGGTAGAATGGATCTTGCAATGTTTTCTGGCTTTGCACTTACCAAACCATTGCATAATCCATCAATTAGTTTAACTAAACTTGAAATCACCAATTATTTTTCAAACCCTTAAGTTCCGCTTATGGCTTTTGATCAAATTTTCTATCGTTCATCACTTCTTATTAAAGATGTTAAACAGAATATCTATATAGATTAAATCAATTCCTAAAATATATTTTATAGTTTACTCTAAAAGTTGGTTTTACCGGTTCCTCACTTTTTTGGGTCCTAAGCAAAACTGCATATGAAACTAAATGTCCGGGTCCTTTGATAAAATTTATTGGGTACTGATAAAAATAAAAAATATAATTAATTAGTAATAAACTAAGCTAATAATTAAATATATTTAATTATTTATGAGGAAAACACAACTAAAAAACTAAACGAGTAGTAATAAAAAAAATCTCAATTTATGATATATTATGATGTATTAAAAAATTCTCAACATACAATTCATAATCTACCTTAAAATTTATTTTATTTTTTCATATTAAACAACTAAAATAAATTTGGCCTCATTTGGGCATAGACCCTGGGAGGGGCACCGAGTACCTACCCAAAACTGATAATAAAAATACTGATTTTATTTATAACTCAATCTTGTGTATCAATTTTTTATTACAGAGAATATTAAATTGAATACGTTTCCACACATGCAATAACACCTTGGGAGAGGAACACAAAATGCGTCTGCATTTTTGTAATGTGAGAATTAGCCTGCTTACTGATTAATGCAGGTCTAACCAAATCACCTCATAAGAAATACAATTGAAAAAAAAAAAGATTAATATTTTATAAATTTCTCATGAAAGCTTAATTTGGCATTTAAAATCTCAACAAATAAAAAAGATTTTCTTATGAACCACTCAAAGCAAGATCACTAAAACCCTCTAGAAGTTCACGAAGGCCAAACTAATCCGCAAATAGATGAAACCACAGAGCAGTCCTTGCTGGTGGATCAGGAGCAGCCTTTGGATATTGTACAATTTGAGGTGCAGCAAGAGAATATCTTGGGGAAACAGTCATTGGTTCAGGATAAGACTGACATTCATTGAACGAAAATGGATGCGTACAACTTAGCAAACTCGCCAAGACCACCTATTGAGACAAACGAGGAGGAATGACAAATTTGGTTAAAAAAGCAAAAGCAATCTTCAGCCTCTAATTGAAAGTCGAGTTTTTTTTTCAAAAAAGAAAAGTTTAACTATGGTTACTGTTGGTTAATCGGGGATATCTTAGATAATCTGAAGTCGTGAAAATCACTGTCAGAATGAAATTTATTTGGTCGATTCACCTAACTTTCAATCAGATAAAATCAGAAATTATATCATAAACTAGAATTTGATGTTTGTTGTGAATAAAGCAACCGAATTTTTCTGTCTCTCAATTTGGCAATTTTGTTTTGGTGAATAAATAACCAAAATGTCAACAGGCACACTATTTCGGATAGCAGCCATGCCCAAAAGACATGTTTTTTCGGGTTTCAGTTGTGGCCAACAAACACATTGTTTCGGTCTAAAATTCATTTTTTTTATGAATTTTCCAAAGAGTGCGTATGTTCAGGATGTTGGATTATAAACTTGATCTAATTAAAAAAAATCCAAACTAATTTGGAGGCTATTAACTACAACCAATTTAAAGGTCATTAAATTCAACTAAATAAGTTAGCTATTAATTGTTTTAGTTGGGAGTTGTGGTTAGATGGATGTTGTGATTAGTAAATGTGTTAGTTGGGAGTTGTATCATTCACCTATATTTAGGTGAGTTGTTTAGTTGTTTATCATCAAGTAGAAGTAAGAACTTCTTAAGAAAGAAAAGAAGAAAAATAAGAGTGAGTTGTGTTATATTTGAGTGAGTATTCTTGTAATATTTTCTTTGTGTTTAATCAAAGTTGTTCTTTTGAGTGTTATATTCCCAACAAAGTGGTACTAGAGCCAGGTTCAAAAGCTCGATTTCGCTTTCGAAAAAAAATTCATTTCCGGGTGCAAAAAAAAACCAACTTCAAAGAAATCTGCAATTTGCTAGGGAATATAATTCCGTTGCTATTTCCTTGCTGAATCCGTTATTAAATCTGCAGGTTGTAAGGGAAAAACAATCTCTTGCAGAATCCGTCAGAAAATCTGTAGGTTGCAAGAGAAAAACAATCTCTTGCAGAATCCGTCAGAAAATCTGCAAATTGCAAGGGAAAACAATCTCTTGCAGAAATATGTCAAAAGGCTCTTGCAAAGCACACAGTGTTGCATCAAACTCAAGAAAGTGTCACAACGGTCCGTGTACGCCTAGAGAAGTTATTTGAGTAATATGGCGAATGGAGTGGCATCATTCCAAGTTCCAACACTCAACAACAACAACTATGACAACTAGAGTACAAAATGAAGGCCCTTCTCGGTGCGCATGATGTTTGTGATATTGTAGAGAAATGCTTCAACGAGCTAGAAAATGAAGCCACTCTTACACCCGATCAAGCAATAAGTTTGAAGGATTCTCAAAAGAGAGACAAGAAAGCTCTCTTCCTAGTCTATCAAGCCTTAGATGACGATGGTTTTGAGAAGATCTCAACTGCAATATCCACCAAGCAAGCATGGGAGAAGTTGCAAACGTCATACAAAGGAGTTGAGAAAGTGAAAAAATGTACGTCTCCGAACTCTAAGAGGTGAGTTTGAATCCTTATACATGAAAGCATCTGAGTCCATTTCAGATTATTTTTCTAGAATAGCAATCGTCTCTGATCAATTAAAGAGAATCTATGAGAAGTTAGAAGATGTGAGGGTCATAGAGAAGATACTCTGATCGTTGGATCCCAAATTTAAGCATATTGTGGTGATGATTGAAGAAACCAAAGACTTGGAGGATATGACAATCGAGGAACTCCAAGGATCACTACAAGCTTACGAAGAAAAACACAAGAAGAAACAAGGGATCGCTGAACAACTCCTCAAGCTACAACTCATATATGAATGAAAGCCATGATAATGGTAGAAGTCAACATGGAAGAAGTCGAGGTAAAGGTAGAGGTCGAGGCCGTGGACGAGGCGGTAGCCGTGGAAGAAGTTGGAATAATAACAACAATTCCAATAATAACTATGAGAACGAAGAAAGCTCCACTTGTGGTCGAGGGAGAGGCAATCCAAATGCGAGGTATGACAAATCTCAAGTCTAATGCTACAATTGCCAAAAGTTTGGACACTATGCTTCAGAATGTAGAGCTCCAAGCAATAAGGTCGAGGAGAAGGCAAATTTTGTGGAGGAGAAGACCGAGGAGAAAGAAAAATTACTGCCATCATACAACAATAACAGTGAACACCAAGAGAACACGTGGTATCTCGATACCGGTGCAAGCAACCACATGTTCGGAAGAAGAAGCTTGTTTGTGGAACTCAATGAAGTAGTAAGTGGTGATGTCTCATTCGGAGATGATACCAAAATATCTGTAAAGGGGAAAGGTAACATCCTCTTTCATGCTAAATATGGTAGCCACCAATTAATTTCAAATGTCTACTATGTACCTAATATGAAATGCAACATCCTTAGTCTGGGCCAACTCTTAGAAAAATGCTATGATATTCATATGAAAGATTATAGTCTTTTTATAAGAGATGGCAATGGAGATCTTATCACCAAAATTCGAATGTCAAAGAACAGAATGTTTCGTTTGAACATTCAAAATGTTGCGAGGTGTCTAAAGGCTTTCTATAAAGACTCATCATGGCTATGGCATCTTCGATTTGGTCATCTCAACTTTGGAGGACTGGAGCTGTTATCCAAGAAAGAAATGGTAAGAGGTCTACCATGTATTAATCATCCTGATCAATTATGCGAAGGATGTCTATAAGGGAAGCAATTCAGAAAAAGCTTTCCAAAGGAGTTATGCTCTAGAGCTAAGAAGCCATTAGAACTCATCCATACCAATGTCTGCGGTCTAATTAAACTAAGTTCTCTTGCTAATAATAGTTACTTCCTTCTCTTCATTGATGATTATTCAAGAAAAACGTGGGTATATTTTTTGAAGTAAAAATCAGAAGTATTCGAAGCATTCAAGAAGTTCAAAGCAGCCATGGAAAATGAAAGTGGTCTTAAGATCAAATCCTTGAGATATGATCGAGGAGGAGAATTCCCATCCAAGGAATTCAACGAGTTCTATGAAGGAAATGGAATTCATTATCCCTTGATAGTTCCCAAAGCCCCCAACAAAATGGTGTGGTAGAAAGGAAGAACATGACAATCCTTAACATGGCACGAAGTGTGCTCAAGAGCAAGAAGCTACCCAAGGAGTTTTGGGCAGAAGTAGTGCCTTGTGCTGTGTACTTATCAAATCATTCTCCTACAAGGAGTTTATTGGGAAAGACTCCACAAGAAGCATGGAGTGAATGGAAGCCTGGAATTTCCCACCTATGAGTCTTCGGGAGCATATCCCATGTTCACATACCAGATGAGAATCGAACCAAGCTGGATGATAAAAGTAAAAGTTTCATCTTCATCGGCTATGACTCAAGCTCAAAAGGCTACAAGCTATACAATCCAGATGAAAAGAAGGTTGTGATAAGTAGAGATGTAATATTTTTTGAAGAAGGAGAATGGAACTTTGACTCTCGTAAAGGTGAATTCAACTTTTTCGAATCGGAAGAAGATGAGCAGACACCAACTGGGTAACTTCAACAAAATATCACAACTCTGCCAAACTCTCCTACTAATGGAAGTGGATCATCTTCCTCATCTTTAGATGGGATTGAAGAAAGATATTTTTCTCATTCGAGAAGCCTGAAAGATCTCTATGAAGTAACTGAAAAACTAGACAATTTAACATTATTTTGTCTATTTACTGAGTGTGAACCAATGACATTCCAAGAAGCTGCTCAAGAGAAAAGGTGGAGAGATGTGATGGATGAAGAAATCAAAGCAATTGAGAAGAATGGCACATGGGAACTTACTTCACTTTCTAAAGGACACAAGGTGATAGGTGTTAAATGGTTGTACAAGATAAAGAGAAATGCCAAAGGACAGATCGAAAGATGCAAGGTGAGGCTAGTTGCAAAAGGATACAGTCAAAAGTTTAGAATTGACTACGATGAGGTATTCGCTCCAATTGCTCGATTGGAAACTATTAGGCTCATCATTTCTTTGGCCGCTCAAAATAAATGGAAGATTCATCAAATGGATGTAAAATCTGCTTTCCTAAATGGAGTACGTAAAGAAGAGGTCTACATACAGCAACCCCTAGGTTATGAAGCCAAAGGCTATGATGACAAGGTGTTAAAGTTAAAGAAGGCTTTTTATGGTTTGAAACAAGCACTAAGGGCATGGAATAGCAGAATTGACAAGTACTTCCAAGACAATGGTTTCAACAAATGTCCCTACGAACATGCTTTATATACAAAGGTCAAAGATGGAGACATTTTGATAGTGTGCCTCTACGTGGATGATTTGATCTTCACTGGAAGTAACCCAAGAATGTTTAAAGAATTCATTGAAGTGATGACAAGGGATTTTGAAATGACGGACATGGGACATATGGCGTATTTTCTCGGAATCGAAGTCAAGCAAGAAAATGATGGAATCTTCATCTCACAAGAGAGCTACGCAAGGGAAATCCTCAAAAAGTTCAAGATGGACAATCGTAAGCCGATCAACACTCCGATGGAGTACGGGATCAAACTATCTAAGCATGAAGAAGATGAAAGTGTCGATCCAACATTGTTCAAAAGTCTAGTAGGAAGTTTACGCTATCTCACTTGCACGAGGCCAGACATTCTTCATGCTGTTGGATTAGTAAGCCGCTACATAGAATCACCCACTACCACCCACTTCAAAGCTTCCAAGAGAATTCTACTATATGTGAAAGGTACAATTGACTTTGGCTTGCTGTATTCAGTATCTAATGATTACAAGCTTGTTGGATATAGTGATAGTGATTGGGGTGGAGATAAAGATAATCGAAGAAGCACTAGTGGATTTGTGTTCTTCGTGGGTGATACTGCTTTCACATGGATGTCAAAGAAGCAGCCAATCATCACATTGTCTACTTATGAAGTAGAATACGTTGCAGCAACCTTGTGTGTTTATCATGCAATTTGGCTCAGAAATTTATTGAAGGAGATTGGTTTAATGCAAGAAGAACCGACTAAGGTCTATGTCGACAACAAGTAAGCCATTGCCTTAGCGAAGAATCTTGTATTTCATGATCGAAGCAAACACATCGATATCCACTATCATTTTATACGAGAGTGTGTTACGAGAAAAGAAGTACAAATTGAATACATGAAGACACAAGATCAGATTAAGGATATATTCACCAAGCCATTGATAGCCGAAAACTTCACAAGATTGAGAAGTCTACTTAGAATGACTAGATCAAATTTAAGGGGGATGTTGATCTAATTAAGAAAAAATCCAAACTAATTTGGAGGCTATTAATTACAACCAATTTCGAGGTCATTAAATTCAACTAAATAAGTTAGCTATTAATTGTTTTATTTGGGAGTTGTGGTTAGATGGATGTTGTGGTTAGTAAATGTGTTAGTTGGGAGTTGTATCATTCACCTATAAATAGGTGAGTTGTTTAGTTGTTTTTCATCAAGTAGAAGTAAAAACTTCTTAAGAGAGAAAAGAAGAAAAATAAAAGTGAGTTGTAGTGTTATATTTAAGTGAGTGTTCTTGTAATATTTTCTTTCTGTTTAATGAAAGTTATTCTTTTGAGTGTTATATTCCCAACACATGAACCCGCCACCCCGCACCCTCCAAATCATAATCGTACCCAAACAAGTGTGCGCTCTGCACTTTCCCGTCTTGTTCAATGAAACGTCACGATCGTATTAATCAAATCGGTCGATCCAATTATACTAAAATACTAACAGAAAGCAAGCTTAGCGAGATCGCAGAAAGCTGGACAAATGTTCTTCATTATTGGACGTTTACCTTTGTTCTTTATTTTCTTTTATTATTTTTCTTTCTTTCATTAGTTATTTTCTCCTTTCTTTAATAAAATTCGAGTACGGTATTCCCGACCTCGATTTTATTAAAAAAATAAAAATAAAGTGTTATAATATGAATATACATATATTTTTATATAATTTAGCTTTTTCGTTAATTTCTTCCATATTACTTTATGTCACTGTGTCAATGCTAATCGTATCGACAAATGTTGACTCAAAATTATCCGTTGTAATTGAACGCAAAGTTATATAAATAATTTGCTGAATTAATGTAAGAACTTCGACCCTAAATCTAATAGTCTTCGCTATTAAAGGCGAATATAATTTCGCGCTAACTATTTTCTTGTAGTAATGTGTTATCATAATGACATCAGACGTTAGACTATTAAAATTATCGGTACACAATATTATGAGTACAACCAAAACTTAAAGTGGATGTGCTAAATTATTAATCACTCAATTTGAATGTTTAAATAAATTTTTTGATAGAAAAATGGTTAATGTTAAAATAAATTGATATTGTTACATTTATCATATGAATATAAGAAAAAAAAAATGCTTCTTAGTTTCAATTTTATATAAAAAACAAATATATGTTATTAATCTAATATATTTTATATCATATTTTACTGATTTTTCCTCATTTAACATTTTATACTTGTTCTTCATTCACACACTATTTTCAATCAATGGCATCGAGTAACACGATTTTATCATTCGAAACGGTTGGTATATTATGATATTAATTTAACAATGCTATATCAAATCCATACCGCACATCAGGGGTGAGTAAGTCTCGGTTTGATTCAAAAATCAATCCAAACCGAACCAAAAAAAGTAAAATATTATTTGGTTTGGAATTTGGATTCGGTTCGGATTTACTGATTTCAATTTTTTCAATGACATATCATCTAATGACAATCTTTGCCAGTTCATATGCTCCACATTTTTTGAGTCAATGCTTGGTAAATAACATATTTAAATTGTTAGTTACTCCCTTCATTTTTTTTATAGTAGTTCTCTTACACATTTCATTCTTATTAAGAATTCATTCAATAAAGGTATGAAACACTAGTTTACCCTTACATTTAATTCAAATTAATATATTCAATTTTAACTAACTCTTGAAAATAACATAAGAATGAATAAGGATATACATGGAAGAAAGATAGATAATAATCATGAAATTTTGAAATGGACTACTATTTTGGATTTTCATATTTTGGCTAACATTAATTTACAAGAGTATATAGCTTCATGCCATTGTAGTAAAATGTGATGAAATTTGACCTAATAAGTTTACCAAGAATGCCATTGGTTTGAACCCGTAAATAAGATTTGTTGTCAAAGATTACAATAAGGATATTCATGTTTCCTTGACCTTCGGGTAAACTGTAAGACAGAAAAGCATCCCGGCATAGCTACTCCGATGCTAAAGTTAGGATAAGAAGATGATATATCCAAGGATTAAAATTGCTATAGTATATGTTTAAGCGTACCTCGTATGGCATTTTGTATCCCCCTTTTATAGTAAATTTGCATGGTTTCCCCACTATTGCTGATAATTGTTAGTAATAATGGCTCCCCTATTAATGTGGTTTGACTGGGTTATCGCCAACGGTTTGATTAATTGATTAATTATGTCAAATGGACCTTAAATGGGCCGCATATGTGCTTAAAAAATGAGCCCTACTATACTTTGTTATCATATGTCCCCCCTCTTCAAAGCCGTTACTACCTTAGGGTTCTTCTTGGTCCCTCTCGGGAAGCGATGATGAGATATATTTTCATTTGCCTCTTTTGTTTTAGTGATCCGCTTTGAGGTTACGAGGCGTTCGGAGGAGATTCTGGGGTCTTTTGAAAATCCAAACCAAGTTAAAAGGTGTCAGTATAAAATGTTGGAGATTCATCACTAAAGTCCAAGGTAAAAGGAATCCTCTGACATGAGTTTCTTCTTAGTGTCTCCAAGCAACTCTGCAACTTCAACAAGTCATCGAATGATAGATTTCCATGCTGCATCTCACTATCCTATCTATTAGAATGGATTGCTTGAAGATAAATGAGTTTTTGACACTTTGGATTAATGGATTAATCTCGTGCTTCTACATTCTAAATCTCTGTCTCTAAACATCCTGGAATTTATCTCTAACGAGAAAATTCTAAAGATTTAAAGAGAAGATATATTGAAGAACTATCAAGATGAGAAGTTTGCAACGGCTAATTTCAAGTCCTTCAACTATAAATAGAAGATCGGAGCAGAAGTTCAAACATGGTGAATCACCTCGAATTTCTCTAAGAGTTGAAACTCTGTTCAAATACCCCTAGCTTCAAGAAATTCCAAATCAAGCAATCAACAAATACTAATTGTCAATATTTGTTTGTAATAGAGAGAATAACACTTAAGATTTAATATTGTAAAGGATTCTACATTTGTATATGTTGAATTCCTCTTTTTGCATCTTCTTGATAAATCTGAGTGTTAGTTTAAGAATGGTACCTAAATTGAGTTTGAGAGGTAGTTACAAAGGAGAGTTCTTTCTATTATCATTTCTACCTATTGTAAAGGCTTCTCCGGCTAAGGAAGGAATGAATCACTAGTGGATTAAAGCTCAGAAAAGAATCTGGGAACTGGAGGTAGGCTAGGGGCCAAACCAAGATAAAATCTTAGGTGTAAAAGTTCTAACCTTATTTGTTTGCATTTATTGCATTGACTTCATTCATTATTCAGTTTATTTAACTTGTTTAGGTTGAAAACCAACCTGAGTTGAGTGAAGTACTCAACAGCGATTGAAGATAAACTGTGCCAGCAAAGCTGAGTAATTTATTATTTTTAGACCTAGCTCAACACGATATACTCAGCAAGCATCTAAAAAGAAATAAAGAATTGCATTCACGCCCCCCCCCTCTTCTATTTTTTTAAGCTATTTAGGACCAACACTTGGACTTCACTAATCATTTTCTATCTCATCCCCCTGAGATCAGAGGTTTTCGAGTTGCTGCGATCTTAGATTGGTGCTTTTCCACTTCACGACATCACATTTCTTAGCCATTTATGGTGGCCTTACTGCTTATATCAAAATTCATATGCGAAGCAAGTAGCGTTGCCCTATTCTGACTTATTTCTGCCATTACTAGCATGTTGCAAGGAGCTTCATCGGTTGCCACTAAACTAGTAGAGAATTGTTTATGCATGGAGACTACAAAGGTCGATCTAAGCTTGATCGGAGACCACTTCACTCTGTTAGAGGTTTGGCTTTTTGAGAAACTAGCCTTGGTCCACAAGCCGAGATAATCTTATGAGAAGTAAAATGTCATCCATTACGGCGAGAGAGGACTCTACATTGTTGACTACTACAGACTGACAGTGGATGACTAGGTACAAATCATGAGATGGTTCAAAGATAACCAGATCTAAAGGTTTTACCCTTGGTGGAAGGATATTGATTTTGCTACCCACGTTTATGCTTATGGTGTCCATATACTTAGATTAGAGGGCATCACTTCCCATTCTCCTGCATAGCTTTGTCGATAGTATGGGAAGACTCAACGATGCCTAGAGATTCTTGCCCTACCATGCCTCTAGCTGGGACCACAAATTACCCGACCATATCCTCAAGAGATGGACCCGACACACTTCTTTCGTTACATTGGACCATTCCCCCTGAGAGACCACTATGACAAATGTCTACTACCGAAAATGGCTTCAGGAGATTCGAGAACAACCTAATCCAGACAAGCATAAAGGGGCTACTATATAGTGGAAGTATACCGAGACGAGGTTGCAGTAGAAGATCTAATGGCTCTACAACTCCTGTTGCTCCTACTGCTGCAATCACAAGGAAGACTCACCGCTTGTGGAGGAAGAAGAGATTATTCTGATGTAATTTTTATTTTGACAAAATTTATATGCAAAATTGTTTTTGTAATGTCCAAAATTTGTTTACTTGTTTGATGTTTCGCATAACGGCGCCATGCATTCATATGGTCTACACATAACATTTTTTAGCATACATGATGTGTCTTTGCATGAAATTAACTTGGATACAAATGAATTGTCTATATCCAATAATTTAAACCCTTGTAAAAAAGAGAGATTAAAAATGTGCTTAAACGTCATGTGAGCGCTTTTGCCTGGTCATATGAAGACATGTCGGGTGTTGCCAAAACTATTGCAGAGTATAGAAATTTCGATTGTGTGAGCACAGGATTTTGTACCATCTCGCGCGTTCGATGATGATGGATTTTCAGGATTTTTATCCTCGAATCACACGATTTTCGATTATCTAGATATCTCCGAATGGGAATGTTCCTCGTCGCCAATTTATTTTAAGGACTTAAATTATTTTTGTAAGACTTAAAAAAATAGATTTTGGTAATAATTAATTTATTTTTATTTTCAAAAAATTAAAAATTAAAAAAATAATAAAAAAATAAATCGGGAATCGCTTGCCGGAATCCGGCGAGCCATCGCAAGAATGTTTTGGCGAGGCTCCTCGCCGGATTCTGGCGAGCCTCGTCAAAATTTGTTTCCTTTTGGATTTTTTGGGTTTGTTTGCCTACAAATATTCGTGGAATTTTTAGTATTCGGGAGCGGAAAAATTCACAAAAAAAAATAGTTTTCTCTTGACAACGAAGAAAGAATTTTTTACTAAAAAATAATATATTTTCTGGAGAAATAATTATGACTTTTCTACATTTCCTTTACTTTTCTCTTTGGTTATTTTATGGATCCAAAACATGTTTGGATTCCAAACTTTATTATTTTCAAACCAAATTTCCCCCATTCTTTTATTCTTCTAAAAATTCTCAGATATTCTCGTGTCTAAAACAAATTTAGAACCCGAGTCTGATTATCTCTTGGATAAATAAACATTTATTTTCCGCACAAACATGATTGAAAAACCAACGAGGAACGCTCCCGGGGATCATACGGATACATTGAAGTAGATTCACGTCGATAGGTTAAGCCTTTGAGTTCCTAGAATTGCTGATTCCATGCTCATCGTCTGCTGCTTCTTCTTCTGATTTTATTTGTCGACCTAGAATTTTTATTATCATTCTAAATGTTGTAATTTTATTTCTTCATCTATAATTTCTTTACTAATGGAAATTCATGTTAGAATACCCCCACGAAGGGAATACAAATTATTCCCGGATAACAAGCCTCACAATTTGCCATGTGATTATTTTCACTAAATAAAAAACAATCAACATACTTGTAAATAAAAACATTGTTTCATTTCTAAATAAGAACTTTAAATCATCGATGTTTTAATTAGGCCACACGGGCCTCTCAAAATCAAATCAAACATACATGTAAATATCCATGTTGTATTATATATATTGTGCTAATAATTGTGGATGCAGGTTAGATGTATGCCTAGGATTTTATTTTCCTTTGGGTATTGCAAATATTTTTACAGGAATTGTAATTAATAGATTAGGTGGGCGATTCCATCCCCCTAGTTTTGTAATTTATTAATTTATTTTTTTCGCATTTATTTATTGCTTTATGTATGAATTTAATGATTTCAAATATACATGAATCATGTATAATAACTCGAAAACAATGTAAGTGCGAATATGCACAATTAAGGAATATGGTTTTCTGTAGATGTAATATAATGTGATCCAATAAGAAATAAGAAACGTATCCCGAACCCAAATCTCTGAGTCTTAGTGGGCCGTCCTCTTGACGTTAAGCCTCACAGGACTCTAATTCCTAGAAAAAGCTAATCCAGGTGGCAACTCTACACTAAGAGATGGCAGATTCGGGTTTGACCGATCTAAAATATTTTTGATTTCTCAACCAAAACTTTTCCGGGTCCTTGACCCTGTACCTTTTTAAAACACACCTCGGTGGACTGCACCTCTAATCTATGCGTGCTCTCAGCTCATCACTCCGTGTCATCCGCTCACAGTGGCGACTCCATTAGGGATTTTTCTAAAAACTTGTTTTTTAAAAGGTTTTAGATTTTGGATAAGTGCCGAAAATTATTGATCACATTATTCTGTTTTCTCTTAATTATGACATATTCATAAATTTCGCATTGCAATAGAAGGGATTAGCCCGTAAGTCTAAGGTAACCCTATTGACATGAAGCCTTCTCTTGTACTAATTTGCCTCCCTAAGAAAAGATAATACTTGAGCAGGTGGAGCACTTATTGCCATATAGCATTTACCTCCCTCGAACCCATTTGGGGAGAGGCTTGGAGTGTATTTCGGTGCAACAAGAACCTTCTACATCAATAACCCATTTACGAACCTCATGTAAATAAACCATAGGCATTTTCCCTAGGATATTACCCAACAAACGACCATGCATTATATTTTTTTCTTGCAGGTGCGCTTCTTAGTATCTTCATGGTACTAAGATGAACCAAACTTACAATAAAGACTAGCCAAAAACCAAAAACGCAGGAGTTGTATGGTTGGAAGTTTGGATGTTGCATGCTTTGTACTACAAACTTATTATTGTACAAATGTCATGCTAACCACGAATCTTAGTGCAGACACTTGAACGCACACACTCATAATGTTAACATGATGTAACATAACATCTTCTCATCGTCATACTTAGGATTAGATGACACTCGAGATCTTGTTACCCTAGGACAACATGAGCCAATTAGAATCATGAAACATCATTTACCCCTTTTTCAGCAAGTTGTCCACTTGACATCTGACTTTTGGCCCACAAGGGGCAATAACATATTCAACGCATTACCTATGAGATGTCCAACTGACATCCAACTCACAGCCCACACAGGGTAACCACACATGCCCAAAAAGTGTAAATACCTACTCAAATCATTTTTCCCACATCTCGTGGTGTCCCTACTGACATCCAAACCTAAGCCCACACGGGGCAAACTTATTTCAAAATCCTCACCAAATCCTCAAGGGTATACATTTAATACCAGAACCATCCGCCCACACGGGGTAGTGATTCGTACATCACCACATACCCTCAAATCGTGATGACCACACATGCATCCAAAACTCTACCCTGATGGGGAAAATTAATCAAATCATTCTTTCAATAGCTACAAACGGTGGTTATTTTCCTCTTATTAGAGTATGTCACACTGCTTACCCGAAAGATCTATCATAGTAAAAAATCTCAAACTATTGACCTCCTCATTCCATAAGATCTAGTCATAGTACAAAATTTCAAACTATTGACCTATTATCATACGGGTAACTTGGTCACCACACTTACCAGGTATCAAATTTTCATTTCCACCTATTTTCATTTTTACCTAACGACTAACTTGTTTGTTTCAAATGGATTGACAAACATTTTTATCCCACATCATGGCATGCTAATCTCTTGTGAATGCAGCCATAACATTAAACATCTCACGCATTTTTCACATCACGAATCATGTCGTGGTCTGATCTTCTACTTGTGTATCAAAGGGGCTTAGAAAAGGCCTATTCGCCTGCCTGGTCCACATTTCTCCAATCGTAGCCAATCTGGAGGGGTTTTCGTACATTTACTCAAGTAAAGACTCAAGTTCCAATTCAGATTTAATTCAACATGCGTTTTTCATGGCCAATCCACCGGAAGAAGGTGTAAAGGAAGATCACCCTGTCCTTATGGGATAAAACTCACAGAAGACACATCAATCGTCAATGAGCGCTGAGATCGCAGCTACCTTACACGCCTTTGTAAACAGCTATCTACGCTCATTCGCCAACACGCCGGGAGAGCTCAGAATGTGGTGTCCAGCATAGAGGTCACCCTTAACAATGGTGGTCCAATTAGATGGCCTAAAATAGGGGGACCTTCCACCTCTCATATGGTGCACCCAGCTCCTATTGCCTTTTATCAATTCGGGGAAGGATAAAGTCAGTTAAACCAGAATCAATCCTTCCTAGGATAACTTGGGTGGCCGGCATTGGCACCAGGGCCTTTCTATCAAGGAATGACCCAACAGCCTATTCCTAATTGGTCAATGGCCTCACAATTTCAGGCACCTTAAATGCCCAATTTCACGGCATATCTCTAGGGGCAATATGGTTTCTATCCAAACATTGGGAATGCTATCCTCCAATAACCAGGCATGGAGGAATTGTGGCAATAATTCTTGGCCACTCACGGTGGCCACCTAATGAATACATATCCTGCTCAGCCAACAATCGGGGACGAAGACAGCTTACTCCCAAACTTTGCAATGCCACAATTTGAAAAGTATGTAGGATCTGGCGACCCGCGTGCTCACTTGACGCATTATTAGACGGTGATGAGGGCATTAAGGGTTAGCGAATGGATGATGGCTAAGCTCTCTGTTTTCACCTTGGGCCATCTAGTCAATGAATGGTACAACCACCACCCGCTGGACATAGCCACTGATTGGAATAGCCTTGCTCAGGCTATGATGGGGCATTATGGCTTCAACTCCCAAATTGAAACCACAATGTAGCATCTCAAGGCTATAAGGAAAGAGAAGGGTGAGAGCTTCAAATACTACTTTTCACGCTGGATGGCCATACTGGTCGGGCTTCGGGCTCGCTTAAGTCTACTGGAGATGATAACCAAGCTTCTGGATGATGCACTGCCATCATACAGGAACAAGTTTGGGTCAAACATCTTTTCAAGCTATCAAGAGGTGTTTGAGAAAGTGGATAGGATGGAGCACTTTGAATCCATGGACACATCTAAGGGGTGCAAGAATAACCAATGATTGATAATGTAATAAATTAGCATTTAGCTACTTTACTCACATGGCTTTTGAATTTTTAATAAATTGAACTTTATTTATTTGCTTGATCTTCTATTGATGATATCAAGCATTCTCATAAGCATGTACATAATATTTTTATCACGTGTGACACATCATGTCATGAATTTAATTTGGGTATAAATGGATTCCAATCAATTCAAATGATTTGACTCTTGAGAGAAAGTGAGAGACAAATACATGTACTTCGACAATGCGTGATAGCATTTGCCTCATCCTACAAAGATGTAAGATTAATAGACAGATCACCAACCATAAAACGTCCACTGACTCAATCAATTAAGGGAACGAAGCATGCAAAAATTAAAAGGATTGAAGCCAGAATAAGGCCGAAGTGTCAACAAAGCAAATCAAATTCAAACAACCGAGGGTCAGATAGTTGAGCTCGTTAATAACTCCATCACACGACTCACCACCATTTATGGGATAATCAAGAAAAAGTCAAAATGATCGAAGACCTAGAAGAGAAAAACAACCGACACAATGCCAAAGACACAAAGGAGTTAAATCATTAAGTATGTCAACAACTCCATCACACGGCTCACTAACACTTATGGGCCGATCATTACATCGTGAAGGGAACGTCATTGAACGAAAATCATTCACCATCGATGGAATCAAGCAATCAAAACTAATCTTTGACATATCACCTACCGTTGAAGAACAATTGAACTCAAAAGGAAACATTGATAATTAAGACTCCTCATCGAGTACACGTCAAGCTAGCAAAGTGGCATAATCACCAACCAATCGATCAGAAATGCTGAACGAGACAACAACTAAAGACGTGGACATGAACGGCGATTGATCTACCAAATCAACCAAGTCTTACATAATTGCTATCACGCATAAGTGAAAGAAATAAATCGATAAAAAGTAGTACCAACAAAAAAATAAATTTATAATTAGCCTATTAATTAACACTCGGTTAGTTGAGCAAAAATTAAGGCTTCTTTTCAAAACATAAAAAGAATAGTCCCCGAAAAGGGCGGCTCAGGAAAAAATTAGGATATCGAGAGAACCACATTGGTTAGAGAACCTAAGCGGGCTAATCAATGGCAGGAGTCAAATCATTTGAAACATTTATACCCTTGTTAAGTTCATTAATGAAATTGTCATTTTTGCTGAATCTTTATGCATATGTTTATTTTGATTGCTTGCGTGCCAATGGTGGAATATTGCAAGTAAAACATCCAAAAAATGAAAAAGTAAAAATAAAAGAAAGAAAAATGAGTCTGCTGGATTGAAAACCTGAAAGGGCGGTCCAGGTAAAAATTAAGTCAAGGTTCGATGGGTTGAAAACCTGTAAGGGCAATATACGCAAAAATTAGAACCAAATAAATATCAAGTTCATTATCTATTCCTCGGAGTGGTACGTGACATCATATACCTCCAACACTTTAGGCAAACAGCACTTCCAAGTGATCATCGCCGACACAATGCGAGATCAATGACTCATCCAAACTCTCCTCAAACTAGATCCAAGCTCTGAACTTGAATCTGATTCAATGAACCCATGATCATTTCTCTGAGGAAGTCATCCATGGAATCCCTCCTAACAAGAGAAATCCTAGGGGTAACCACACACCAGGACAAGAGAAGGCATCTCAATGAACGAAGCCCACAACACCTACAACAAACGAACATACATCATATTGTCCATGCATAAAATCATGCATACATTACATTTGCATTATGTCTTTTGCAGGTTAAGACAATGCCAAACCGGGGCAACCCCATCCTGGTAAACAAGGAACTCCACCTCCACTCGGGGAACCTGCAAACACCAAGAAGGATGATGGCCCACTCAAGCCTAAAGTCAACATTGCAACATCACAAAAGTTTCCTAAAACAACGGAGAAATCTTTCGGATATCCCTGAGTTTTTGTTAAACTCATTTATTCATCATGTTTTAATTTTTGATTGAAGGGGCAAAAATTTTTGCTCTGCATAAACTCAATCAAATAATTAAAACATTCATCATGAAATGTATTAACATTATACTTTCCTCCGATTTGTCAAAGGGAACAAGTCAATTCAAGGTCACCTTTGAAACAAATTTAGGTACTTATCCCTAATCATTCCAAGGGTACACGATAATTGCAGCCAAAGAAAGAAACGACTACTGACTATAACAAGGAAACCACAGAAAGAAACAGTTGAACCGCCCATAAGGGGCATCAAGCCCCAAGGGATTTCGAAGAAAGAAATGAACAATCCCACAAGGACATGGCTCTAGAAAAGAAGGCCCACGTCATCACCAATCAAGGGCAAAGAAGGAACCAACCACAATGATCAGGTGTATTCTCCATCTGTCCACTCCGTTTCGTGTGATCATACTGGTTATACAATCAACAATTATCACACGAGGGGCAACTGTGAGTACTGGATTTTGTACCAGCTTGCGTGTTCAATGATGACGGCTTTTCAAAATTTTTATCCTTGAAACACACTATTTTTTATTAGTTGGAAATCTCCGAATAGGAATGTTCCTCGTCACCAATTTATTTTAAGGACTTAAATTATTTTTTTAAGACTTAGAAAAATAGATTTTGGTAATAATTAATTTATTTTTATTTTCAAAAAAATAAAGAAAATAATAAAAAAAATAAATCGGGAATCACTCGTCGAAATCCGGCAAGCCTCGCTTGAATTTCTGGCGAGGCTCGCCGGAATTCGGCAAACCTCGCCAGAAGTTCTGGCGAGGCAAGCCTTGCCAGAATTTGTTTCCTTTTGGATTTTTCACTTTTTTTGCCTATAAATATTCGTGGAATTTTCAGTATTCGGGATCGGAAAAATTAAAAAAAAAAATAGTTCTCTCGACAATGACGGAGGAATTTTTTGCAAAAAAAATAATATTTTTTCTAGAGAAATAATTCTCACTTTTTCTACATTTCCTTTACTTTTTTCTTTGATTATTTTTTGGATCCAAAACACATTTGGATTCCAAACTTTATTATTTTCAAACCAAATTTTCTCCATTATTTTCTTCTTCTAAAAATCCTCAGATACTCTTGAGTCTAAAACAAATTTAGAACCCGAGTCTGATTATTTCTTAGATAAATAAACATTTATTTTCCACACAAACACGATTGAAAAATGAACGAGGAACACTCGCGGAGATCATACGGATAAAGTGGATTCACGTCGAAAGGGTAAGCCTCTGAGTTCCTAGAATTGCTGATTCCATGCTCATCGTCTGCTGCTTCTTTTTCTGATTTTATCTATGGACCTAAAATTTTTATTATTTTTCTAAATGTTTTAATTTTATTTCTCCATCTATAATTTCTTAATTAATGGAAATTCATGTTAGAATACCCCCACGAAGGGAATACAAATTATTCTTGAATAGCAGGCCTCACACTTTGCCATGCGGTCATTTTCACTAAATAAAAAATGATCAACATACTTGTAAATAAAATAAATTGTTTTATTTCTAAATAAGAACTTTAAATCATCGATGTTTTAATTAGGCCACATGGGCCTTCTCAAAATCAAATCAAACATATATGTAAATATCCATGTTGTATTATATATCATGTGCTAACTATTGTGGATGCAGGTTAGATGTATGCCTAGGATTTTATTTTCCTTTGAGTATTGCAAAATATTTTTACGGGAATTGTAATTAATAGATTAGGTAGGCGATTGCGTCCCCCGAGTTTTTTAATTTATTAATTTATTTTTTTCTCATTTATTTATTACTTTATGTATGAATTTAGCGATTTCAAATATATGTGAATCATGCATAATAACTCGAAAATGACGTAAGTGTGAATATGCACAATTAAGGAATACAGTTTTCTAATGATGTAATATAATGTGATAATAAGAAATAAGCAACTTATCCCGAACCTGAATCTCTATGTCTTAGTGGGCTGTCCCCAGATGTTAAGCCTCACAAGACTCTAATTCTTGGAAAAGAGCTAATCCAGGTGGCGACTCTACACTAAGAGATGATAGATTCGGGTTTGATCGATCTAAAATGTTTCGCTTTCTCAACCAAAACTTTTTCGAGTCCCCGACCCGGTACCTTTTTAAAACACCCTGGTGGACCACTCTTTTCATTCCGCGAGCTCTCAGCCCATCACTCTGTGTCGTCCACTCACAGATTAATTCAAAGTTCAGACCAATAAAGCAAAAATTCTTTTGACTACATCTTAAACGGGGCAGAAGTAACGAAGAGGCTCGAAGCCAAAATGCCTCATGGTTTTGATAGATTTTCCCCAATGCGAGCCAATACTGGAGTTGTAGAAGAAGGAGTAGCCAATCATCTGGAATGGATAGTATATGTTGACCTTTGATAGAATCAAGACTTATCTAATCGATTTGCTAATTCTCAAGCAATCAATTTCTAACAAGCCCCTCCTCCTTTGTCTGGCTAGTGAAGAGTGTTTAGTAGGGCAATGCTTGTCTAAAAGCAAGAAGATAAGCATGAGCATGCAGAGTCTCATATGAACAAGATGCTTCTAAATTATGAAAGCCGATACATGGTGGTTGAGAAGACTTGTGTGACAATGGTCTGGCTCACTAAGAAGCTCAGACACTACTTTTAGGCTTACAGAATTCAAGTGGTGTCTAAAATCGACCCGATGAAGTATCTATGCCAATCCCTGACTCTAGCCAGCAAGCTCTTTAATTGGTTACTTTTCATCTCCAAGTTTGATATCGAATATGTCACGAAGAAGGTGATCAAGTGCCAAGCAGTCGCCAAGTTCCTTGCTAATCAAGCCCTCAACTCTAACTATTTTGAGAACTTAGATTTTCCTAATGAGCAGCTAGCGACCATCGAGTTAGTGAATGGAGAGTGGAATATTTTTTTGATGGGGCTATGGATCGCCAAGGGTTAAGTCTCAGAGTTATCCTAATAATGTCGCACAATGAAATTATCCCACTCTCTAAGAACCTTGAATTTTCCATAACCAATAATGAGACAGAATACGAAGAATGACTCTTTCGGTATGCAAGCTTTAAGAAATGTCAAGGTAACTTAAGTCGCTATTACTGGTAATTCTGCTCTTGTTATTTGGTAAGTTATCAGTGATTGGGAAATCAAAGAAGTGTTGCTTCAGCCTTAACTCGATGCAATATGGGAATTGGCTGCATAACTCAAGAATTGTCTATTTCGGCATGTCCCCCGGATTGAGAACCAAATGACAAATTCTCTGGCTACTCCAGCCTCTATGTGGGAAGTTCTCAACCTAGCCCATTAAGCCTGTAGTCCTTCAATCATCCAAAGGAGCCATTTTATTATCGCACCATCTTAGCCATTATCAGCATAGATGAGGATTGTTAGTATCGGGGCATAGCCAGATTAATCCAAGATGGAAAATTCCCCACTAGGGAAAACAAACTCAAAACCATTATCTCTACATTGGCTGGTTTCCCAATTCAGAATTGTGGGTGATGATCTCTTTAAGCACACTGGTGGCCTATTTCTACCATGTCTTTTCGAAAAATAAACTTCTTTGGTCATGAACCATATCCATGGTGGAGACTTTAGCCCTCACATGAATAGTTTGCCTTAGCAAAGAATATTCAGCGACAAGGTTATTTTTGGAATACTATAATAGCCGATTGCATCTCCGAGGTGAAGAAGTGCCATGAATATCAAATATATAGAGACATTAGTCATTTGCCTCTATCAGATCTCCACAATCTTTTTACTCCTTGGCCATTATCGGCATGGGGGATTGATATTATTGGTGGCATCCAAACCTCTTTAACTAATGGGAATCAGTATATCATTGTGGTAGTAGACTACTTCTCCAAGTGGGTAGAGGCTGAGTCTTTCGCCAACATTACTTCCAAGAAGATGGCTAAGTTCATTGAAAAACATATCTTTGCTCTCTATAGGATGCCTCACCATGTTGTATTCGATAATGGGGTTCAGTGCCAAGGGGTAACGATCGATCTAATTAAGAAATACGACATCGAGCATTATCGTTATTCTCCCTGTAAGACCTCAAGCCAACAAGGTAGTGGAAGTAGCAAGCAAATCAATCAAGAAAGTCATATCAAGGATGGTGACTACTTATCGAGATTGGGAAGATAAACTCCCATTCACACTTTAGGGTACAAAACTAGTGTGCGAGCTCCAACAAATCAAACCCCAATTTCCTTAGTCTTTGAGATGGAAGCGGCTCTCCTAGTGGAAACCGAGGTCCGATCCTTAAGGAGTAGCCATGGAAGTTAGGTTAAAAGAGTCATTTTGGGAAAAATCCAGATTTGAGCAATTGAATTTGATTGACGAGTACCACTTGAAAGCCCTTGACCATCTTCAAAGTATCAACAGCGCATGGTGAGAGTTTACAACAGCAAAGTCAAGCATAAAAAGCAACCATTGAAAGCGAGGGAATTGGTCTCAATGTAGCTAAAACCCTCCAATATCGATGCTAGAGGGAATTTCAAACCCAATTGAGAAAGCCCATTCATGATCAAGGAGGTTCTTAGCAAAGGAGCGATCAAAGTAATGGACGTGGACGGTAATGAGTTCATGAATCCTTTCAACCAAGACCAGGCTTCAGCGCTATCACGGTTAGGTTATAGAATTACATTTTGAAAAGTAGCACAAAAAAGAGATAATATAGCAAGCCCGTCAACTGTGCTTCTTCATACACTTGAGCAAAAATTAGGGCATTCTTTGCTAAATAGTCCATCAAAGTGAAAACTTGAAAAGGGCACTTTGGGCAGAAATTAGGACAACGAGAGAAAATAGTCAGCTGTCAACTCGAAAACCTGAAATGATGAGTTGGCAACAAGGGTTAAATCATTGGGTACTTTTTTACCCTGGTTATTTTCATTCATTAAAATGTCATTGTTGTTGAATCGTTACGTGTATATTCATAATTGGATACATGTGTGCTGTTTTGAGAAACAATGCAAGTAACACAAAACAAAAAAAGAGAGAAATAAAATAAAGACAAAATAAGAGTCTACTTGATCGAAAACTTGAAAAGCCGGTACAAGCAAAAATTAAGACAATGTTTGATAGATTGAAAACCCGTGAGGGAAGTCTATCCAAAAATTTGAACAAAAAGAAAAAAAATACAAAGTATTCAATTCATCCCATCTTTTTAGAATGGCAAAGGACATCAATTATCTATTCCAAGTGAAAAGGATTAATATTGTCGAACTTCCTTTGCAATAAGGATTGTCACGATTGGGGAGCAACTTGCAAGTTTCGAGGCTTGATTAAAAATGAATCAAGATCAGTGTTAGCGTTATTGATACCATACTCAAGAGGAATCTGTATGTCAAAAGTTTAACAACTCATCCTATCTACTTAAGGCTAGATAAAAGCTTCAAATCATGCTGCGGTCCAACCTCAAATCAAGTTTCAACTTGGTCCCAAGTCCATCCCTGTAGACTAGCCCAAAGGAGTCCCACATCAACCACTCAAGATTGCTTAGTCTCCATAAGAGCATCAGCTAGCCAAGCTAAACAAAAGAAATATCACATCCCCATGCATAGTCATATACTCATAAGCATTCATGCAAATAATTAACTAACCAATCACACGACATACACATGAGCATTCAAGTTTGTTCTTTCACATACACATATGCATGAATAATTTGTCGTAGGATCTTGCCACACCACTATCTTGCTATGACTTCACCTTGTCGTGCCAGTGTCTTGCCACGTCTTAATCCTAGTCATGCCACTATCTTGCTGTGACTTCAACTTGCCGTGCCACTGTCTTGCCATGATTTCATCTAGCCTCGACTCCATCCTTGCCACGCCACTGTCTTGTTGGGATTTCATCTTATCGCGTCACTATCATACCTAGTCACATTTTAGAAATCAGTAATTCAATCAATGGTTAATTCTACCTTGACAGATTTTTCGGACAAGGCTGAATTCTCTCACTTAACCAATTTCACTTGTGTTTTCACTCTTGATTGAGGGGGCAAAATATTTTGCTTCCGCAAAGTCAATCAAGGAGTTAAAACATGCCTTCACACATTACTAACTTTACAGTCGATTTCTCTTACATGCAGATTTTCCCAGCCACATTGCGGAAATTAAAACTACATCTACTTTTCAAATAAATATTTTGGAAATCAAAGCCTTGCACACCCCTTACTAATAAAATCAGTTTTATCCTCATTTTCTCTACCAATCACCACATATCCCTTCATTCACTCAATATTACTTCCTAAATCTTTTCTTCCAAGAAATTGTAACTCTAAAAGAACTGTAACTCCCCGGTAATCAAAGTTAGATACTCACACAAGTGGCAAATTTAATCTTTTCAAAGGCACCTCCACAAAATTTTCGGAATAGGCCGAATTTCTTTAACTCAATTAATTTTCTCTCTTCGTTTTAACTCCTAGTTGAAGGGGTAAAATTTTTTATTTCCAAAATGTCAATTAAGAAGTTAAAACGCGTTTATTGGCACTAATAATTTCAAAAACAACTCTATTGCATTTTCAAGTTTCCAAAACCAAACAGTTTATTTTTAGGATGTCTAAAAAATGGGAAAGCTCCATGTTGGGGTTCTAAAGAGCAAGAAGGTCTCCATGTTCCGAGGTCAACTTCAGCACTCATTATTTCCAAGAGATCTTGAAAATTGGGAAAAGCTCCATGTTGGGATTCCAAAGAGCACGGGAAAAATTCCATGATCTGAAGTCAACTTCATCATTTATCATTTCTAGGATATCTTAAAAATCGGGAAAGCTCTATGTCGAAGACTTGCTAAGAGCATGACGGCCTTCCATGTTCTAAGGATAACTTTGGCACTTAATTTCAAAGTTAATCAAACACCTATCTTAGAAGATGACTAGGTACAAATCTTAGAAGTCAAGCGCATCATATGGGTACAAAATCTTGGAAACCAACAATCATCACCTCGGGAAGGTAACTAGGCACTAAAAACCTTGGATGTCAACCTCCTCAACTGGGCACTAAAAACCTGGAAGACGGTTCAACCTATCTTGGAAGGCAATTGCGCACTAAAAACGTAGAAGTTAACCTCGTCAACTAGGCACTAAAAACCTTGAAGATGAGTCAACCTATCTTGGAAGGCAACTAGGCACTAAAAACCTGGAAGTAAACCTCGTCAACTAGGCAACAAAAACTTAGAAGATGACTCGACCTATCTTGGAAGGCAACTAGGCACTAGAAACCTGGAAGTCAACCTCGTCAACTAGGTACTAAACCTAGAAGATGACTCAACCTATCTTGGAAAGAAACTAAGCACTAAAAACCTAGAAGTCAACCTTGTCAACTAGGCACTAAAAACATGGAAGACGACTCAACAACCCTTAGGAAGAGGACTAGGCACTAAAAACCTAGAAGTTAACCTCGTCAAAGTTCCAAGGAGTGCGTCAACTTTGAGAAAGTCATGTCGGCCTAGGTATGATTCCTATCCCTTGCTCTTTTCGTTTAACCATTATGACTTATGTTAGTAGTGACTACATGAGGGGCAGCCTGTGAGCACAGGATTCTTGGTCCCTCTCATGAAGCGATGATGAGAAATATTTTCACATGACTCTTTTATTTTAGTGATCTGATTTGAGGTTAAGAAGCGTTCAGAGGAGATTCCAGGATCTTTTGAAAATCAAAATCATTCAAAACCAAGTCAAAACCGTTCAAAACTATAAAAAAATTCTAAAAAAGTCAAATAATTAAATTAATTAAAAAAATAATAACTAAAACTAAAAAACCATAAAAAGAAGTTTTTTTAACACCCGTTCCGGTCGAACCGGTCCGCTTTTGGACTGGTATCGAAGCCGGGACTAATCTTGGTCGGACCAGTCACCAACCCCTCGATGGGTTTGTCTCGGAACCGGATCGATCTATAAGGGAGATCGAGATCGGTACACTTTGGACCGATCATCGAACTGCCCAAATTGGCCAGTCTGGGAATGTCGGGATCGGTCTCGATTGACTTGCTGCCTACTCAAGAATTTTTTACCCCTTTTGCCCTTATTTCACTTTTTATGTCTAAAAAATATCCCTCATTCCTCACATAATTTCAATTTTTACAATCATTATAAAAACCAAAAAATAAGAATTTTTTTTTAAAAAAAGCATACTTATTTGGGAAAAATTCTTTGCAAGAGAAAATTCTAGAGAGTGATATTGGGGACTTTTTGGGAAAAAGTTATGGAACTCTCACACTTTCATTTTCCAACGCTTTTTTCTCCGAAACTACCTCCTCCTTTCGGGTTTGAGTTAGAAACTGAAAAACGTTTCCTATTCCCCTCACTAAAAAACCTTCAATGTTTTTTACCAAATTAACTACAAAAAGACTTTGGGATCTCGTTATCGGCGTTTCTGGCTCCAAAATTTGCGGGTTCACATCGGAGGGGTAAGATTTTGAGCTTTTGGAGACTCTTTAGCGTGATTTTGTGTTTTATTTTCTGTCAATTTTTGTATTTTCGACCTAGTCTATTTATTTTCCTACTATTTATTACCGTTTTAGGCTTCACAGGACGGGAAATCCATTTTTCCTCGATTACCGACCACATTTATGTCATGATTAAATTTGAAACGATAAAATTGGTAAATCGAGTCTAAAGTCAATAATATTTCGATAAAAGCACTCGGGGAACCCGAATTCCCCATTTTTAAATCTATTAGCACGTGATTCAACCTAATCTAACCTATTAGCATGATTAATCGAGTCTTGTTTGGTTAACTAACTATGTCATGATGTTGTGATATATCTCGTGCTAACCTTTGTGGATTGGGGTAGTCTAGGTTAGATGTATGTTAGGGTTTTTTTTTCGGGTATCACAATTGTAAATAAAATGTATTTGTAGAAAATTTGTAATTAGGACTACTCGTATATTACCCCATGGTTTGTAATAATATTTACCCTACCCCCTTTAGGTTAGAAGCCTTGTATTTAAACTATTTATCGCTTTCTTTCATTTATTTATTGCTTTCTGCATGTGTATGATTAACTCTAACATGAACAAAAAATGATTAGAAATAAATTGAAATGCCTTACATGTGGTTGTTTGCTTGTAATTAAAACTGAAACAACGATAAAGTAGATAACTCATTCAGACCCAAATCTCTTTACTATGATTCGGTTTAGTCTTAGCAGATTTAGGATGTACCGAATTTCCCAGAAGAACTGATCTGGGTGTCGACTCCATAACAACGTAGGCGAGAAGCTTAGGCCTCGAGTCTTATAAAACATTTCTTTCTCATTTCATTTTCATAAAACCCCCCACGCCCCATCTCACGGGGCCGGCACCTTGTGACACCGCTCGGGTCTCAAAAACGTCGCCCGCTCACAAGTACGAAATTCCTTGGTCACGTGATGGGAGACCATAGTCGAGTTATACATTTCACCTATCAAGTTGGTCAGGTTCCCATAATTTTTTTTCTCTCTCTTTTTGTTCAGTTGTCAGCTAACCGACGAGACTTGAACTCGACCAGTTATAAATAGTATTGATGATTCTACTTGTTCACATCTTAGCACAGCTGGTATTTTAAGATCGGTTTACTTGTTTGTGACCGATCGTGTTCAAACCTCAGTGTTCTCTAGTCTTCATGGCCTTCTCATTTGGGGGGACGCATTGACGTTTTCACTTCTTGATGTAGTTGTAATCATTACATTCATTTCAATTTTCATACTTTCTCGCTTCCCCGCATTTCCTATCAAATGCAGATTTTACTTTTACTATTTCCTTTTTACAAACATACCATTCTCTTTGCTAAGGCAATTTCCGGTGTTTAACTTTAGCTCCGATCTACTTTTCTGGTGATTTTCTTTCATTGTTCTTGCTTTTATTCCCTCAAAATGTCTATTGTTTCTATTTCAAGTTCTTCCTCTTCTTTGGGTGGAGATAATCCTGCTGTCTCTCCCTTAGTTGAGATTATGCGACCTATTCCTGCTGTTTCAATAGATACATACCTGAGGATCCAAAGATCCAGATTCCTCCATGAGGCAAGGCGAGGCTTCCGACACCACTTTGCTATCCATCCATTACTTTTCCTTTTCTCTTCCCCGGCCTCTTAAAAATCCCTACATCTTCACCGACCTTCCCTTAGTGTCCATGATAATGGAAGTTTACAGACCCGAGCCGGTTGTCAATCGACCCAAAAATTTGAAAATTCATCGGTCGACCCAACTTTGACAATTCAATCCACCATTTCCATGTAACAGGTGAGCATTACATGAAGATGCTAATCGATGGACCCGGTGTGCTCGGCTCGGTTCCTGGTGCTTTTGATATGATTCATAATCTGCCCGAAAGGACTTTCTCTTTGCATACTTTACTTATCAAATGGGGTTTTTACTTGCCGACCGGGCATGCCATGGCTTCAATCATTAGGAAGTTCAACATTTCACCAGGGAAATTTTCTCCTAACTCAATGTTAGAGCTTCTCCTTCTGAACTTACTTGAGAATTTTGCTGGATGAGGTTGTTTTTCGATATATTTTCCATCCCGTTCAGACCGGGGGAGGCAATTTGCTCTACTTTTCCTCCAAATCTTGCAGATTAAAATAACCTCAACTACTCAAGAAGAAAGGATCAATTAAGGTGGAAAAGGATAAGTGGTTTTGGGTGCACTTAGATGATTCAAATAAAACCGAGCTGGACGCTTTGTTCCCTAAGGATCAGTTTCCCTTCACGATCATGTGGAACAAGGTGCATGGTAACCCGGCTTCTTGGAAAGACGATGCATATCTCGAGGAATTTCAAGGCTGAGCCATATTTTTCCTTAAATCTATGCAAGTTTTGTTTATCAATTGGATCGATGCTATGAGGTTGCTCTGCTATCATCATCGATACTACGAGACCTCACTTCATGTTGTGGAACTTATTGAAGTTCCTGGAATCGAAGTTGCGAGTTAGTCCCTTTTTTACTTCTTCTTTTTTCATTATAGGTATATCTAATGTTTTTCCATTCCATGACCTCTTGGCAGTCATGTGCAAGAAGAGGGGCAAGAAAAAGAATTGGGCGGATGGGGCTAACACCGAAGTTCCAGATCGATCTCCCTCGCTTAGGAGTTTGGCCCGGGAGGTAGATGACTATGTCCCCGTGGAAAGTGGGGGAGCGAGTACAACCATTCCTTCAGCTACTACTAGTCTAGCCAAACCAACTGAAAGATCCCTTCTCGGTCAAGAAGAGTTCGCTGCAAAAGCTTTCATTCATTAGATATTGAAGACCTTCTATCCTCTTCTTCTCCTACTCCCCAAATGTAGCCAACTTTCAAAGGGGAAGGAGTCTATGTTTCCGCTCTCTCAGGATGAAGGACAAGGCTTAGGTACTATTGCCACCGAGCCAATGACCACCGGTGGTTCCAATCGTTCGTGAGAAGATTCTACTATATCTCTTTAATCGAAATCCTAAGGTATACATCTGTTCTTCTTACTTATATAGATTGGTCTTTTATTTCTAGTAATGATCGAGTCTATGTAGGTGGTTTCTGCCGATCTTGATCCTAAGGCCAAATTGGATGATAATCTTGTTGTAAATCATTTTGCTCACCTCATTAACTCCCTTCTGAGATTGCCTCACTGCAGAAGAAGTCAGTAGGATAGGATATCCCTACGTCACAGGGCCCTTCTTCTGATAGAACCAGGAATATAAAACTCAGATTACTGTCTCTATTTTATTAACTGAAAAATAGAGATGGACAGAGAGAATGGGATGAAACTGAAGTTATTTTATTGAACTGAATTTCTGAGGTGTTAACAATCAATCTAAAAACAGCTATTTATAACCAAAATAACAATTAAACACGAAACTAACGTTGCACAAAATCTGCAATTATTTGAACTAACTGATTCCACAGAATCAGCTTCCACTAACTGCTTTTGACCAGGTCTGTACGAGATTATTTCCAACAACCCTAACCCCACTCCGAATGATCACATGGCCGTTTGTATTTAGGTGATGCCAAAAAGTCTCGTTCAGGATGCATCACACAACAATATTTCTCCAAATTGGCGTTAAACTAGGGGATGCGGTTTCTGAGATGTCGTATAACCGTGAGAAGCAACACAAATTGAGTGCCACAATGTTTCATGATTAGTTTCTCTCAATTTCCAAAGCCATTTACAAAGGAGGCTACAATTAACAAGTTCGAGATCTCGAATAAATAATCCCCCTAAACTCAACGGCAAGTTAACAGTAACTCAGCTTACTTTGCAAATACCACGGCCCGAAACCTATATATATCGAGACTTTGTGGATTGAAGGGGCTCGAAATTTTAGAGAAAAACTTTATTTTTCAGAATCGGAAACACTGACGAAAACTACAAAAATATTTTCTTTCAAAATTTCTTTGAATAATTAGTATCCAAAACATGTTTGGATTCCGAAATCTTTTGATTTTCAAATCAATTTTCTTCTATTTCTTCTTCTTCTAAAATCCTCAGATTTTCTCGGGTCTAAAACAAATTTAGAATCCGAGTCTGATTATCTTTTGGATAAATA
>CATIWQ010454418.1:0-10910 GCA_949673415.1 Euphorbia schlechtendalii | reverse complement strand
ATATATATATATATTTATAATATTATAAAATAAAAAAATATAAAAAAATTAAAAAAAAAAAAATAAAGTGGACCAAAGAAATCCCCAATGGCCACCCCCCGCCAAAGAGGTTGGTGACCTCGCCAACCTCTTTGGCGAGGTCTCACCAAACTTTTTGCCTTTTTTGGATTTTTCGAATTTTTTCCTATAAATACTCAGATCTTTTTGGATCAATGGGGTTCGAAATTTTGGATAAAAAAAATTAGATTTTCAGAGAAAACAACAACGAGATAAACACCAAAAATATTTTCTTTCAATTTCTCTTGAATTATTTGGATCCAAAACACATTTGAATCCCAAATCTTGATTATTTTTAAATCATTCTTCTTCCTACAATTCTTAAAAATCCTTAAATATTCTCGGGTCTAAAACAAATTTAGAACCCGAGTCGATTATCTTTCGGATAAATTTTTTCTTCAAATATATTCGGATCCAAAAGATGTTTGGATTCCAAATTTTAATTGTTTTCAAATATTTTTTCCATTTACCTTTTCTTCTAAATATCCTCAGATATTCTCGGATCTAAAACAAATTTAGAACCTGAGTCTGATTATCTTTTGGGTAAATAAACACTTATTTTTCCAATTAAACCACAACTTAAATCAAAACTAACTAGGAATGCTCTCGGGGGTCGAACGGATACGCCGAAGTGGATCCACGCCAAAAGAGTAAGCCTCTGAGTTCCTAAAACTACGAATTCCGAGCTCATCGTCTGCTTCATATCTTTCTGATTTTTATTTGTGGACCTAGGAATTATTTTATTTACTTATTATTGTAAATGTTGTAATAATTCTCTTCATCTCAATTTTCTATTTTATTTATTTAGTAAAGATATGTAGCAGAATACCCCCACGAAGGGAATAAAAAGTATTCCCGGATAACAGGCCTCACATTTTTGCCATGCGGTCATTTTCCCTAATAAAATTAACCAACATACGTATAAACAAAAATGAACCAAATTTTATTTAAATTAAGAACTTTAAAATCTTCGATGTTTTAATAAGGCCACACGGGCCTTGCTAAAATCAAATCGAACATATGTGATATCCCCTGTGCTAACCTTTGTGGATGTAGATTAGATGTATGTTTAGGATTTTAATTTTCCTTCGGGTATCACAATTACATATTTTTTAGGAAATGTAATTAATAGGTTAGCGTGCGGTTGCATCCCTCGATTTTGTCATTTTTGTAACCTTTACTTTTCTGCCTTTATTTCCGCATTTACTTATTGTTTTGTCGATGGGTTTACTGATTTTTCTATACGTGAATCATGCATTTAAACTCAAAAAACAAACTAAGTGCGAATATGCACAATTAAGAGAATACGGTTTTCTGTAGATGTAATATAATGTGATCCAATGAGAAATAAGCAACTTATCCTGAACTCGAATCTCTGTATCTTAATGGGTCACCCCCCGGACGTTAAGCCTCATAGGACTCTAATTCCTGGAAAGAGCTAATCCAGGTGGCGACTCCACACTAAGAGATGACGGATTCTGGTTTGAACCAATCTAAAAACGTTTTCACTCTCTCTTTCAACCTTTTCCTGGGTCCCATAAGTGCTTCTTTTTCAAACACCCCGGTGGACCGTGCCTTTGAATTCGCACGCTCTCGGCCCATCTCTTCGTTTCGCCCGCTCACAACTGTTTAGTGAGCCAACATTTTTGGAGTCGTAACTTGCTAAATATGGCTATGTGAGAGTGACTCGTACTAAGCAATAATATTATTATCCAGGTTCTTATAAGTGTCATAATTCGTTTACCCTAGACTTAGAAAAGTTATCTCATGTGTTGGTGTGCGGTGAATTATTGAATATTAGGGTGTCTAGAACCTTATTTGTTGAAGTTATTTAGTGTACGAAATATTCTTGATAATTTTGCATGTTTTTCTCTTTTAAACTTGTTCTTAGGGAATATCTATATATTTTACTTCTTCTCTAGTCTGTTCATACATCTATCTATTCATCTATCTATCATCCAAACCCTCCAATCAAAATTACCTATTTTCGTTTACCCTGTAACTCTAGTTGTTCTTTAGAACCGAATTCCTTCCCTTTGGGATCGATATCTTTTAACTACATCGAAAATGTATACTTGCAATGGTCACCATTTTTCTATTATGATAAGCGGTATTAATAAAACCTGTTCATATTTTAAATTTTTAACTTATCGGTAGAAAAGTGGGGAACAAGGTTTTTGGCTTCATCACCGAAGATAAACCCTCTAAATTAGTAAAGTCAAAACCTTGCGATCAGGGTGCAAGCCTAAGATTGATTATATCAAATCATTTGGCTGTAGGTGCTTTATTCTTAACACCAAGGACCAACTTGGTAAGTATGATCTTAAGTCTGATGAAGGTATCTTTTGGGATACTCAACTAACAACAGGGCATATAGAATATATGCCAAAAGAACCGACATATTAGAGGAGTCTATGCATGAAGATTTTGATGAAACTAACAATGCAGATAGACGTCCATCTAAATGAAGATGAAGGAGTACTCCAGCAAGCAGATCCACTCAGTATGTCATTCTCTGTGCTGCCTAACCTAGTGCAAGAACCTGAAGCTAAGGAAGCAAAAAATGATGATGATCTTTCAATCAACTTCAACGATGGCGAAGATCAACTTCCACCTCAGCAACCCATTGTCGATCCTCCAGCAGTTGATCCGAGTCTTCCAAGAGAGATTAGAGTTCATCGCAACCATCAACTAGACAACATTGATGATGTTCATAATCTAGTGATGATGCTAGGTCAACTCAGCAGGATGATGAGTAATCCAGCCTTCATATCATTGATCGAACCCAAGAAGTTTGAAGATGCAGAAGGAGATGATCATTTTATGATAGCAATGTAAGAGTAGCTGGATCAGTTCAAGCGCAATGATGTTTGGGATCTAGTTCCTAAGCCTAAAGGAAAACCAATCATCGTAACCAAATGGGTTTTCAAGAATAAGCTTGATGAAGATGGCTCTGTTGTTACGAACAAAGCTAGGCATGTTGCGCAAGGTTACAATCAGTAAAAAGGCATCGATTGTGATGAGACTTATGCTCTAGTAGCCCGGCTTAAAGTAATTCATATCCTATGTGCTTTTGCATCCCATATGAACTTCAAATTATTTCTAATGGATGTCAAGATTGCATTCCTATATGGATTCATTCAAGAAGAAGTGTATATCCGCCAGCCTCCTAGTTTTGAAGGTTAGAAGAATCTTGATCATGTCTTCAAATTGAAGAAAGCTCTCTATGGATTGAAGTAGGCTACTAAAGCCTGGTATGAGAGGTTGACCAATTTCTTGATCAGCAAAGGCTATGAAAGAGGAAAAGCATATTCGACTTTATTTATCAAGCGAAGAAAAGAAGATGTGTTGCTAATCCAAATATACGTTCATGATATCATATTTGGAGCAACTGATGAGAAGTTGTGCAAGGAGTTCAGCAAGCAGATGAAAAGCGAGTTTGAAATGTCTATGATGAGAGAGCTCAACTTTTTCCTTGGTCTTCAAATCAGGTAGACTGAAGATGGAATTTTCATTAGTCAAGCTAAGTATGCCAAAGAAGTCCAAAAGAAGTTTGACATGGAGCATTCAAAGCCAATGTCCACTCCCATGGCCACTGATACTATCTTGAGTAAAGGCGAAGCTGGTAAACTTGTAGACAGCAAGTTCTACAGAGGAATTATTGGCTCTCTTCTTCATCTCACAACTAGTAGGCCTGACATTCAGTAAGCTATGTGCTACTATGCTCGTTATCAAGCTGACCCCAGGGAATCTCATTTAGCCACTATGAAGTGAATTCTCAAGTACTTGCAAGGCTCAATTGAAGCAGGTTTGTGGTATCCCATCAGTTCATATTTCACTCCTAGAGGATACATAAATACTGATTATGGAAGAGACAAGCTCGATATGATAAGTACAATAGGAGGTTATCATTTCCTTGGAGAATGTCTTATCTCATGGTATAGCAAGAAGTAAACTTCTATCACACTGAATATAGCAGAAGCTGAGTTCATGGCCGTAAGAAGTTGCGTAGCACAACTGCAATGGATTAAGCAGCAACTAGAAGATTATGGTAGAAAGTCAAATTGCCTCGAAGTTATGTGTGATAACAAGAGCACAATTAACCCATCCAAAAATCCAGTGTAGCATTATAGGATGAAGCATGTCAACATTAGACATCACTTCATTAGGGATCATGTGTTAAGAGGAGATATTAAGATGGAGTATGTTCCTTCAGAGGAACAGCGCACTGATATCTTCACAAAACCATTGCCAAAGGAGCAATTCAGTGTTCTAAGGCAATTAATAGGAATGGCAAATCTACGTTGAAGAAGAAGGAGAATGAAAATCTCAAAAATTTGGCTAAGTGCTGGAGATCAAGACTTGAGAAAACACGTGGATAACACCGTCTAAATTTTAAAGTAATGACGTGAGGAAAAGTTTCGTGGTTAAAATCAAAATCTACATTTTTAAAAAGACGTGGGTTTGAAGTGGAACCGTTTTTCTCAAAACTCATTGTTTTACTGAGGCGGTTAATCAAATGCCAATCTCAGCGTTCATTTTCATCTTGAGCTATGGAAGCGCCACGTACCCTTGAGAAGTGTCCTTGCCTATATAAGCTGAACAGTTGAAGAGAGAAGTTCACTTGCTTTTGCGAATTCAAATCATCTAAAAGCTCAAACCCTAATTCCCTTTCTCTCTCAAATTTCCTCAACCTCTCTCAAATGGCGATTACCATAATCACTTTCAGACTCAAGAGAAACACCTCCTTGAAAATCATTGTTAATGACGAAGGAAAAACAGAGAAGCAAAATCTGGAAGAAGGCACCCTTTTTCACAAAGGTGGATTGGGTAGATAATTTGGAATTTGGACCTGTCTACGAGGTAAACTATGAGGAATTGCTGAAGAATAGAATCATACACAAAATAATTAAGCAGCAATACCTAAGCTCTTTCTTGAAGATGGAAGGACTAGCCATCTCTAGGCTTATCAGTGAATTTTACTCCAATCTCTACACTATCCGGGGGTTTAATGATGTGTTGATGGTGGAGTTTGGTGGCAAATCCACTTTGATTTGCTCATGGCTGATAGGGAGCATCCTCAATATGCCTAATAGAGGTACTCAGCTCTGTAAAACTGGTGATGAAGATGCCATTGTAGTGCCAAAGGATTGGGAGCTCCCCTCAAATTATGTTTCGGGGGAGATAACATTGAGAAGGATGAGTTGGATCGCTAGGGCTTGCCACGAGCTGGTGGTGAAGCTGCTATTACCAAAAACTAGGTCTGTGACTAACTGCACCTACTTCGAAAGCTGTGTGGTCTATCATATGGTATAGGGTAAAAAGTTGAACTGGCTAGTGGTGATTCTTCACCATTTGACCAAGTTGACTATTATCTATCATTATGGTTACCTCATAACCGAATTGATGAGGGTGGTAAAAGTGGACATATCGCTCAATTTTTCGGGGAGTATGGTGACACAGTCTTTCCTGTGAAGAAGAAGTTTGATATATCTTACTTTAGCAAGCTGGTTCACAACCAGGTACATACTAGATATAATAAGGCACAACAAAATTGCAAGCTTAAATGCATATTGATAGTAGTACTGGTGGACATCTCAAAGGAGGAAGAAGATCATTTCGTGGTGGACTTCTAGGATAGTGATAACTTAGATAAGTTGCCAATCTCCAGCATCCTAGAGCAAGTCACCACCACCGCCTCCTCTCCCAAGCAGAAGGCTGCTTCCTCTAAAGCTAAGGGGAAGAGTTTTGCGAAATACAAAGCTGATGAGGCCCCTGCTCAGCCCCAACATCAAAGGAGGTAGATGAAAGCCAAAAGCCACACATAAAGAGAAGTGAAAGCCAAACTTCATGTTGAGCAGCAGGCGGAGGAGAAAGAAGATGCAATTGAGGCTGATGATTCCCCACACCAAAGAAAGCGCAAAATAGTATTCTCAGAAGTATTTGAGGAGTAGGGCGAGGCCAAGAGGTCTAAAGAAGAGGAAACTCAAAGTTCTAACATAGCCATTGAAGTACAAAGCTAAGAGCACTCAATGCAAGCGTTCTGCCACCAACAGGCTTGTTGCAAAAGAATGTGCAGGTGGTGAGCAATGAGGAGGATGTTGGAGAACCTTTTCCCTGCATCAAGAGGAGTTTGATCTTCCTGCTCCCAACATCCCCTTACCCTCTTTCACTCAAACTGAGGAACCCTCTACTCAAATAGCTAACAAAGTGGTTCCTCAAAATCCTACCCCCATTTCTTCTGTAAATCCTCAAACCTCTTCTCCTGTACATCCTTCCATTCCCTCAGTTTCTACTCCTGCAAGATACTGAAAAACCAACTTTATATTCTCCTCCTCCTTCTAACTCTATAAATTCCCCTATTTATATTCCTTCCTCTCTTGTAAATGACCAAAATTCTCCTATTAATATTTCTCCTACCAAAAGTCATGATTCTTTTTCTTCTAACCCTTTTCCAGTAAATAATACTTCAACCCCTTCTTCTCCTGTACAAACCCAAACACAAACTCTTACTTGTACAGCCATTGTACCTTCTATTCCACTCAAGAAAACCAAAACCATTCCCCCTATTTCTTCAACTGTAAATTCATCTAATCCTAGCCCTTCTTCAAACCCATCTTCTACCCATTTAACCCCCCTAGCTAGGGAAGTTCATAATGCTGATAACTCCGCTCAACATAGAAAAGAAAGTGGTCAGGATACTAAGGTAAATTTTACAACCCATGATGTATCTGAACCCAGCACAGAGCAAGTCCGTAAGGACTTTGCTGGTGCATCTATCTTAGGAGAGATTAGAGAGCTAGCGAGGAAGAAATTCTCAATGCTCAAAACCAATGCCGAGTTAGATGGAGCAGTAAGTAAATTACTACTTGCTCATGAATTGATGGACTTGTCCTCCAAACCCAAGGTAAAATTGCCTGAGTTCGAACAGCACACAAGTTTGCCGAATGAATTTATCTACTTCGAGGAATTTGAAAAGATTCAAGGTAGCTTATTTGTTATTCGAAATCATTTGGCAAAAGAGAGTGCTAAGAGCTTGGTGGACAAGATGGCTCTAATCTTAACTGGTATAATGGATTCTACAGCCTAGCTTGGGGAAACCATCTCTACTATCCCCACGTCTACTGCATTAGCTAACATTATTGCAGGTAAGATAAAGAATAGTGTGGATGTTGTTACTGAGCAGGTGAGTCTCTTGAGTACCAACATGGCAACTCAAGTGACACAGATCCACAAACTTGGTGAAGAGCAAACCAAAACAAAAAAGCTCACCAACCACAAAATCGAGAGCATTCTAATGGAGGTAGAAACTACCAAGAACATCGGCCACAGTATCGGTAAGCTATTGGAGACCCAGTCTAAGTTCTTACTGAATCATGAGAATAAGTAAGATCAAATGGTAAAGCTATTAACGGATATCTTCACGAAGATGGATAAGGCTCATGTGATCAACCTTGACTCTCTCTCCACACCAAACAAGACTCTATCCAATAAGAAGTCAATGAGAACACAAACAACAAGATCTCCTCCTCGTAGAAATTTATTATCAGTGCAATGGGGAAGATCTTTCTGGAAATCCCAACTCCAAGCCTACCTCCTAGTGAATTGCGTTAACCTAAGCTCGGCATGACCATTCATACAAAGCTGAATGTCATCAAGTCGAAGGTAGAAACCTGTAGAAGAATGTTGGGACTCTGGTTAAGACAAGCGAATTGGACGCTAAGGATATTAATTACACAGCTCGGTGTATATCATCCCTGGGCCCCAAAATCCTTGATATGGAGGTCCAGTTGAAGATTGCATTATCTGCAGTAGATTTCAAAGCTCTGCTTCAATGTTTTCCAAAGTTCGCATGCCAGGGGTTTGATTAGATTGCTCACCTCTCCAAATGTTACCATCTTCTTTTTAGTGAGCTTAATGATTAGGAGTTTCATTCCTCTAGAGAAAAGAAGAGATGGAGCAAGAGATTTACCCTCAAATCATCGGCTAACAAGAGAACTTTCAAGATGCCCTTGATGCCTTAAACCTCTACCTTGAACAAATTGTGAAAGGTTAGATAGCAAAGGGGGAGAAGGTAGTTGAAGATGCTCTCTGAATGGCGAACCTTAACAAGGAAACTCTTCCAAGGTGTCCTTATTCTCCACCTAATCTGCATCATCAACCTCCTCAGCAACAAAATCCAAAGCCAAATCAAAACTGGTTCTTCCTCCTCGGCACATAGAAAGTACAAAGTCATGTACCTAGTAATTAAACTTGTAATAGGGATTAACATTGTAATCTTAGTTCAGGACATAAGTAATGTATAGAATAAGTCATTTTTGTTGATTAATAAAAATTACAAGTTTATACCTCAAGTTAAGATCTTAAATTTAATTTATTATGTTGTATGTATGTTTCTACTATGTGTTAGATATCTGATGCAGGATAAGAGACCAATTTCAAAAAAAAGATGAAGTGTGAAAAAGTCCCAAAATGAAGAAAAATCCACTAAGTATAGGGGAGCTGAGTTGCTTGTAGAAGACTCACTCAGTATGGGGGAGTTTAAACTGACTAAGGGAAGTCACTCAGCATAAGGGAGTCTTACATCACTTGCCAGGTATTTCTGATATCTCTAAACTATTTTATTCAATTATTCTCTTCTACTACATTGTTTTCTATCTGTCCAAAATAGGGGAGATTGTAGAACCCAAGTTAATAGTACTTCACAGTACTTAAACATTTTGGAAATAGCAAACTGACTAGGATAGTGAAATTAATTGAGTACTAAGTATACTCTTAATTAATGAAGCTAACTTGAGTTTGTTTAAGGGAAAACAACTCAGTTTGCTGAGTAATTAATTAAGTTACGACTTAGAGTAGGAAAAGCTGAGTATGTGCTGACTACTACATAGTTTAGAAGAATATCAACTCAGTTATGCTGAGTTAGCTTTTATTTATTAAAAATTGAATTCATTGACACTTAGAGAATTAAATGACATCGGTGCTGCTAACATTTTCTATGAGAAATGGAATATTCCTTTGATGCTTTTCGGGTTAAAAAGCGCTGAAATTAATGAAGATTTCTAGTGGTCCTGTCAATTCAAAAAGGTGTCAGTACAGAATGTTGGAGATTCCTTACTAAAGTCCAAATAAAAAAGAATCCTCTAACATGTGCCATTCTCTCAGTGTCTCCGTGCGATTCTGCAAGCATGAGCAATATCAACTAATCACAAGACTCCATGTTGCATTTCGTACACCTCTCTCTCAATCTATTTTGCTTGAAGACAAACAATAATTTCTCAACAGGATTTTATCAAGCTTCAACATTCAAATTCCTATCTCTAAATACCCTAGAATCTGTCTCCAATGGGAAGATTCAAAAGATGAAGAGAAGAGAAATTGAAGAACTACAAGGATGAAAAGTTTACAATGGGTACTTCGCAATGCTTCAAGTAAAAATAGAAGATGAAAGTAGACATTCAAACTTGGTGAATCAACTCAATTTCTTTAAGAGTTGAAACTCTGTGCAAATACTCCCATATTCAAATTGTGTTCCCCCATTGAAATTAAGATCTTTGTGCAAATGTGGGGTGTCTGGAAATGCTGAAGGGTGCTCTTCCCAACCAACATTACCTTTGTCAATTAGTATCTCCTCCCACTAACAAATTCCCGAGCTCTCCTATTCTACTAGCATGAAGTGGTGCATAAATACCCTCAAGACATTAGTGTAATTTCAGGGATCTTTCCATGGCAAGAGTGTTAAACCATTGGAGAGCAGGCCCTCTAAGGTACCTGGGGAATTAGGACACAAAATCTAACACCATAATTCCTTTGTCATGCATGAACTATATCAACTTTTCTTTATGAGTAATGGGATCAGCATCGCTGTAATGGATCATATAATTGGCAACATAGTATAGGTCTTTCCCTTCTTGCTGCATCTCTTGGATGCATTGTTCCACCTGATGGATAATAATCATTTTGTCAAAGATAGTGTTTTCTCCCCACCTTGAATCATGGAAGAAATTCTTGATAAAATTCTTAGATGGGGGATCTCCTCCGATGTGGATGTTGATAGCATTGATATTTGCTTGGATGTTTGGAAAAGGATTATTCTAAGTAATAAGCTTTCTTTTTGGCTCTTCAACCTTACCATCAGCAAAAACTTGTTGCAGTCTTTCAACACTTGAGTACATTCATTAGTTCCATGCCCCTTGGTGACATGATAAGCATAAAAGTTATCCCTATATGTAGTAGTTGGTAAGAAAAGGGCTTATGCTTTGTAGGATGTTAGCTTTTTATAATTTTGTGAATATCTAAGATAGAGATTCGTCCTATTACAAGCTAGACTAATAACCCTATACCTGAGTCATAGCAATGGTTTTTACGCTAGCAGGTTGAGCTGGCTTAGCTTGAGCTGTTTTGTCTGGAGGATCTACCCCTCTCATAAGTTTTGGACTTTTAATTGGCTTAATATTCCTCTTTCCTCAATTTATCCTCCTCATCATATTTCTCATGCTTTTTGGCATAGGCCACAACATCGTTAAAGGTTTCAAACCTTTTCATTTTCATTTCATCTCTGTACCTCTAACTATATCCTTCGACGATTTTCACAATTAAGGCATCCTATTCCGAAGCCCCACATACCAAAGTTCGGACTGCCATCCATCTCAGATAATAGGCCTTAAAGGCCTCATTCGGATGTTGTCTCGCCATTTCAAGATCTTGTAAACTAGTCTGGATCTTAAGATCAAAGGCATAATTCTCAATAAAAGTTGAGCCCAATTTTGTTTTTGTCATATTTCACATCAGATGGCATGCTCATATACCAATCATTTTTTGAACCTAGAAGATGGACCTCCATGCTAGTCATA